>JAVJIF010012910.1:0-183856 GCA_038442645.1 Agave tequilana
CAATTAGACTGAATCCAAGTCAGTCTCGATATATGTAAAGTATATTTCTTGTATAAAGGACTTAGTCCACTTATATAGTATCACTTAGACTGAATCTAAGTCAATCTCGATATACTGTAGAGTATATCCCCTGTATAAAGGACTTAATCC
Source organism: Agave tequilana (assembly GCA_038442645.1). Classification (NCBI taxonomy): domain Eukaryota; kingdom Viridiplantae; phylum Streptophyta; class Magnoliopsida; order Asparagales; family Asparagaceae; genus Agave; species Agave tequilana. The sequence goes on from JAVJIF010012910.1 coordinate 151, forward strand.
ACTTATACAGTATTTGAAGTGAGGTACGCTTAGAGCGAATCTCCTTAAGACAAATTACGTCCCCCGCACCGGTGCTAACGGGATAAGGACGATGGTCTCCCAAGATACAACACTTTCACGGTATTTGGATAGCACTACCAAATCACCGTACGGTCGAACCGTAGTCAACCAGTACCTACACAGGATAGCAAAGCAGCGGTATAATGGACAAATTTCAAATGAATATTTGTCTACTCTCTGGAGGAGCACCCACTGTGAGGACGAGGAAGTAGAAGAATATCTTTCTTCAGAAGTACCAGATTCATACAACAATCTAATAAAAGAATATGTTGAATTTTTGATTCCTCTTTCAGAACAATTTTGACAGAATCTCCGTTGGAAGTCGCTTCGGAAACCGAGTTACAGATTCCACTTCCCGTTTGGAAGTCACTCCAGAACTCCCTTTTGGGAAGTCACTTCACTTCAGAACTCTACTTTGCAATTCAGAATGCTAAAACTTAATTGCAATTCAGAATTCAGAGAGAGAAAAGAAGATGGTGTTGTTGTTGGTGTGTTTCCAATTGAGAATCTGGAGCACTATTATAGCGCTCTAGGAGGGGCCAACGGGTCTGAACCCAACGAAAGGTTGCAACCTTTCGACCCAACAGTCACAACTGTTGGCTGCCCAACTGACGCACCCAACAGTCACAACTGTTGGCAGTCCAACAGTCGTAACTGTTGGCATTCCAACAGTTTAGTCCCATTAGACTTTGAATTAGGCATAATTTAGACTTGAATATCTCATTCACTCGAAGTCGGAATTGAACATGTGAATATAACCACGTTCATCCCAATGGAAGGAGAACACACTCAACCATCATCCAATTGATTCGATCAACTGATCTCGCCATAATTCAACTCAAGATTCGCATTTATATTCTTCATTCAAACACCTAAAATTACTCAAACTAATCTTACACCCGTAAAACAATTTTTTTTTCCAAATTGCCTCCAATCTCCTCTTCCACCGCTGCCGGCTTTCCCCCTCCTCCTCCGCCGTGCTACTTAATCTTGGTCCTAGGAGTGATCGTGTTAGGGCCTTGAGATGAGAACCGGCCATCAAAGGTGCCCGCTTCACCTCATTTTCGTTCCTTCGGATAGTAATGAAACCATATGGTGATTTGATTGAGTGAGGAAAGAGAAAAACAACAATTGAATCAGAATATGAGATGTGAATTGTGAGAAGGAAACAAGGATCTCAATAAAGGTCATCTCCAAAAGCTTTGGTACTGGCGAGCACCATTCGGCTCCACCTACATCACGAACTGTCAGCCCATTCAACAGTCTCGCAATGTCCCCAGAGCGAACACACAAAACACTCTTCCCATTGACCTTCTTCGGATTCTGTAACGCCCCGATCCCATAGGTACGGAGACGTTATGGCGACGTACATACGCAGGGCAGAAAAACCCTCACGTACGTACGCTAAGCCTCAGTACAGGAAATCACCTCCATATTATAAGAGTTCCAGCAGGAAATAAGTACAAGAATACCTAAAGAAAGAGGTTAGTGATCATAACAAATAGGAAAACGGGATAAATAAGATAACAGAAATAAATCACAAGGATACCTATGAATAGTCTCAATGATGAGTCTTCGATGTGAACCATATGGACTATCTGACAAAACGATAACTCGGATCTCCAAATTGAGCACGCAAACCCAGGGTCGTCAGAAAGCGACCTAGTGAGTGATAAAATGAAGGAGGCAGTAATATATACTATAGTAATACAAGCACGATACTAATATATAATGCATGATGTTGTAGTAGTGATATCATGTAATAAGTATAAACAAGCAGTAGAAATATATAAACATGAAAGCAGTAAAAATATATAAATATGTCATCTTTTAATACCATCATTGCCTAGCCGTTATCATCGGGTCATGTCTACAGTAGTCTCAGTTTGATATAATAAATATGTTGTATCGTGGTGACGTGATAGACGTGAACAGGCAAATGAGCATATGCAATATAACCATGATACGGTGTTGTGTATATCTAATAATGATGTCAGCTGTGTATATCTAGTCATGATGTCAGCAAGATATATAGAAAACGGCATATATGCAATGCAAAGGATACATGTACAGGAGTAGTATGCCACCACTGTAACGCCCCGTTCTCGCAGGTACGGGGACGTTATGGCAACGTACATACGCGAGGTGGAAACAGCCTCACGCGTACGTTAAGCCTCAGTACAGGGAATCACCTCCTTCGTTATAAGGGTTCCAGCCGGAAATAAGTACAAGAATACCTGCAGAAAAAGGTGAGTGATCATAACAGATAGGAAAAACTGGGGCAAATAAGATAACAGAAATAAATCACCAAGATACCTATGAATAGTCCCGGTGAGGAATCTCCTATGTGACTCTAAGGCACGCTCTGATACTACGGTAACTCGGGTCTCCAACCTGAGCACGCAAACTCAGGGTCGTCAGAAAGCGACCTAGTGAGTGATAAAATGAAGGAGGTAGTAATACATACGATAGTAATACAAGCACGATAATAATATATAATACATGATGTTGTGCTAATGATACCATATAATAAGTATATAATAGCAGTAGAAATAATCATGTCACTCTTTAATACAATCATTGCCTACATGTTATCATCGGGTCATGTCTAAAGTCAAATCCAGTTTATATAATCCATCCTGTTGTCTAGTGGTGACGTGATAAGAGTGAACATGCAGATGGGCATATGCAACATAACCACTGTGTTGTGCATAGGCAGCATATAGACAATGCAAAATAGAATATAAGCAATGCAAAGTATACATGTACATGAGAGTAGTATGTCACCTCAGAAAGTATAGCATGAAACAGGTAAAGTAACAATGCATACATGTCACATGATAGCGGGTAAATGAGCAGGAACAGTAACAAGTACAACTAAACAATAGTTTACATGTATCAGGCAAGTCATGTTATTTATACAATAGTAGCAATCAGTATCACCTGGTATTTTAATCAATCTCTTCCAGTGTCCCATACCACTGGCAGTTCATACTGGAGCCCGCACTCCAGTCGAACCCATCCGGACATGGCCTACGGGTACCATTATCCAAACGAGAAAGTGACCAAATAACAAGTATTCCCGACGTCACTATTGTGTGTACTATTTATTATGTTAATTGGAAATCATGGTCGAGGAGTTCTTATCGGGTAGGTGTATCCCGTGCATACCCGGGATCACGGCCTTAATGGACCCCTGGCTGCTGAGACAGGCCCTCCGCTAAGAGGGGAGCACGAATCAAGTAACGGGAGCTCATGGAGCTATTGGTAGGCAGCACTACCGTCCCCTGCAGTGGGATTAACAATATGGATCCAGTACATCACCCGATAAGATCTAATCAACAGTCAAGTCTCCCCCATACCCAAGTTAGCTTTATGATCTGATATGTCAAGTATACAATGTAACAATAACAATTACAGTACATGATACGGGTAACATGATAACTGGACCTGAGCTTGTTGATAGCAAACCATAGAACAATAGAACGGAAACGGGAACAATATAACGGGAATGGGAACAATAGATGTGGGTTTCACATATCGCGTATCAACAGCTCTCATGTCCAGTAACGGGAATATCCATATCAGTAACAGGAAACAATCATATAACATGAATACGGGAACTTGGAACAATAATACATGTCATATGCACGGTGATCCATATGACAATAAGATAGAAACAACACATGTATGTACACTTGTGCGGTGAGCATATGTAGCAGTGGTCTGTGTAAACGAGTATCCGTGACGTGGTGCATGTATATATCGGGGGGACATGAATACGAAATAAGAGAGTGTGACGTGTCATAGTATCTATGCAACATGTACATGTAATAACAGTGGTCAGTGTCCAATATCATGTACGGTGAACTACAGTCTCCGTGTAACGATGAAACACTAATGGAAAAAGCGGTATCCGGTACTATCCGGGTATTAGTGGAATATAGATGTGTAGCTATCATCCGTGTAACATAATGTGTAACACTAGTACATGTAATAACGGTATTCTGTGTATCATGTAATACCATGTCCTGTGGCTTACTGTAACGGTGTCTAGCATGCATGTCTAGTAACAGTGTAGTGTCATCGTATATCTATGTCTCAGTATGCATGTCACTTGACTGTGATACACTACATGTCATAAGAGTGTACAAGCACATGACGACATAGTGGCCCGAGTGGCAGCTGCTGTGCAGGTAGAATGACTGTGTCCGAGTTGTCTATGTCAGTATTTATGGTTACTATTATTACCTCATATGAAATCAGGAAATACCTAGAAATGTCTAGGTTAATCTTATTACAATGCTATCAATCATTTCCAGTTAATACTTAATTGTTACCGTATTTATCCAATATTAAGATCTGACACAGAAAGCAATCAAGTCATATCACTAAACATGATAAAATATAATTTCTAAAATAAAACACTCACAAACTGGCCATAGAAATGTAGCTCTCTTTCCCACGATCGCAACGGATCCAGAATCGTCCAAATCGGCGTCCGAATGCTCCTGATAGCGCTCGAAAACCAAAACTGATATAAAATGTTAGATACGTATAACTATAAATATTCAGGGGCTTTTCGTAATTTTGCAGGGACCCAAGGAATTTAAAATTTCACAAGGTTAAAACGCAATGTTACCTTTAACGGGTCGGGTTGGGTGTAACGGGTCGGGTTGGGTGTAAACCCAAACCCAAACCCATTTGGGTTTTTCACCCAACAGAAGCAACAGCAGCAGCAGCGCCGTGGCCGCTCGGCCGGTGCGGTTGCCCCGCCGGCGCTGCTGCCCCGCCGGCGCCGGCGCCTCCCCGGTGCCGCTCCGGCGTCGGACTTCCCACGCGAGAGAAAGGGAGAGAGAGGAGTGGGTAGGGCTGATGCCTCCCCACCAGCGCCGCCGGCTTGACTGGCCTCTCGCGCCGCCGGCCTGGCCTGGCCAGCCTCCGGCGCCGCCGGCCTGGCCTGGCCGCTGGCAACGGCCAGGCTTCCCCTGTGCGACGGTCTGCAGAGAGAGAGAGGGAGAGAGATGGAGAGAGGGAGAGAGAAGGTTTAGAGAGGGGGAGAGGTTTTAGAGAGAGAGTAGAAATGAAGAGAGAGAGAGGAAGAGGGAAAGAGATTTAAATAGAGGGAGAGAGAGGCGGTGGGAGAGGCACAGGCGGTGGAAGTCGCTGGAAGAAGGAGGAAGAAAAGAAAAGAAAAGAAAAGAAAGTAAAAAAATATATATATTTTATTATTATTAAATTGGCCCGATATCCGACCTGCTCCGAACGGTACCCAAAAATTACAGAAAATAGAGAATATTATCCTGAGACGTAATATGAAAACGGTTTGTCGAAACTCAATCCGGTTTGCGAATTAACTGGATTCAGAATCGTCCAAATCGGCGTCCGGATGCTCCTGATACCGCTCGAAAACCAAAACCGATATAAAAATGTTAGATACGTAATAACTGCAAATATTCAGGGGGCTTTTCGTAATTTTGCAGGGGCCCCAAAGTAATTTAAAATTTCACAGGGGTTAAAACGCAATGTTACCTTTAACGGGTCGGGTTGGGTGTAAACGGGTCGGGTGGGTGTAAACCCAAACCCATTTGGGTTTTTCACCCAACAGAAGCAACAGCAGCAGCGCACGGCGCTGCTGCTGTGCTCTTGCGTGCCCGCCGCCCGGCCGCCCGGACGGTGCGGTTGCCCCGCCGGCGCGGTGCCCGCTGGCGCCGGCGCCGGACTTCCCACACGAGAGAAAGGGAGAGAGAGGAGTGGGTGGGGCTGATGCCTCCCCACCAGCGCCGCCGGCCTGGCCTGGCCAGCCTCCGGCGCCGCCGGCCTGGCCTGGCCGCTGGCAACGGCCAGGCTTTCCCCTGTGCGGCGGTCTGCAGAGAGAGAGAGGGAGAGAGATGGAGAGAGGGAGAGAGAAGGTTTAGAGAGGGGAGAGGTTTTAGAGAGAGAGTAGAAATGAAGAGAGAGAGGGGGGAAAGAGATTTAAATAGAGGGAGAGAGAGGCTGTGGGAGAGGCACAGGCGGTGGGGGAAGTCGCTGGAAGGAGGAAGAAAAGAAAAGAAAAGAAAGTAAAAATATATATATAATATTTTATTATTATTAAATTGGCCCGATATCCGACCAGCTCCGAACGGTACTCAAAAATTACAGAAAATAGAGAATATTATCCTGAGACGTAATATGAAAATAGTTTGTCGAAACTCAATCCGGTTTGCGAATTAAAAATCCGGAGTGTCTCACCGATACGGGCGACGCCGATTTCACCCGATTTTCGATAAATTCAGAAAAATTTTCAAAAATATCCTAACGTAGAGAATGCGATTTTAAGATATCTGGTGAAAGGATTCTCAAAATATAACTCTGTTTGTGAATTAAAAATCGTAGAGCCAGTTATCGGTATCGGTCGACACCGACTACGGAGATTTTCCAAAATAATCCAGAAAAATTTCAGAAAATCCTAAAAAATCTAAAATATTAGAAAATGATTTTTGAAACTGAAATCAGCTCAATCGGACTACTACAGAGGTCAAATCAATTTTGTACATCGTATCGCATACTGATACTGTGATACGTATAACGGGGATTAGGGGGTTACAACCACAGAAAGTGTAATATATACCAGGTAAAGGAACAAAGTATACATGTAACATGATAGAGGATAAATGAGCAGGAACAGTAACAAGTACAACTAAATAATAGTATACATGTAGCAGGCAAGTCATGGTGTTTATACAATAGTAGCAATCAGTACCACCTGGTATTTTAATCAATCTCTTCCAGTGTCCCTTACCACTGGCAGTTCAGACTGGAGCCCGCACTCCAGTCGAACCCATCCAGACATGGCCTACGGGTACCATTATCCAAACGAGAGAGTGACCAAATAACAAGTGTTCCCGACGTCACTATTGTGTATACTGTTTTATTATGTTAATTGGAAACCCATGGTCGAGGAGCTCTTATCGGGTAGATGTATCCCGTGCATACCCGGGATCACGGCCTTAAACAAACCCCTGGCTGCTGAGATCAGGGCCCTCCGCTAAGAGGGGAACAATAATCAAGTAACCGGAGCTCATGGAGCAATTGGTAGGTAGCACTACCGTCCCCTGCAGTGGGACTAACAATATGGATCCAGTACATCACCCGATAAGATCTAATCAACCGTCAAGTCTCCCCCATACCCAAGTTAGCTTTATGATGAATATAACAAGCACAAATACAATACATGATACAGTTAACCTGATAACTGGACCTGAGCTCTGTTGATAGCATAGAACAATATAACGGGAAACGGGAACAATAGATGTGGGAGTCCAAATGTCGCATATCAACAGCTCTCATGTCCAGTAACGGGGTAGCCATATCAGTAACAGGAAACAATCATATAAGAGGAATACAGGGATAACATGGAACCATAATACATGTAATATGCACGGTGAGTCATATGACAAGAAGATGGCAACAACACATGTATGTACACTCGTGCGTTGAGCGTATGTAGCAGGGATGTGTGATAACTGTGTACCGAGCATCCATGTACTGATGATAATAATAATATGAAATGCGGTAGTCCGTGCATTGGTATGTCCGTGTCCCAGTGGAACATATCTGTGTAGCAATACTCCGTGTCATATCTCTGTGATAGTACATGTAATGGAATAATTGTGATCAGTGTCTATAATAATACCTTGCCCAGTGACCGTACAGTACCCGTGTGATGATGATATCCAAGTCATAGTGTGAATACTAATGTTAGCATCTGAGGTAATAGCATCTACTCGAGTATCAACTACTGCTAATAAGAATAACGATTCCTATATTTTGAATACGGTAAATTATGAAACAGAATAATCTATTTTAATTATCAATTTAGAGACTAGGTTTACTTAGGAACATTATTAACTTCGAAAATCTCGTTAATTAGCCAATCATTCAGATCAGGTATCATCTATCTATCAGTATGTTTTACTTACAGGGACTACAGGGATTTCCCAACAATGACATTTAGTATTTAATAAGTATAATGATTTACCGATAATCACGTTTTATTAATTAGGCAACCAATCAAGATACTAAACATGATAGAATATAATTTATAAAAGGAAAACACTCACAAACTAGCCATAAGAAGGTAGCTCTCTTTCTCACGATCGCAACGGATCCAGAATCATCCAAATCGGAGTCCGGATGCTCCCGATATCGCCCGAACGCTAAAAGTAACGGAAATGGGTTAAATATGTAAATGAAAATAATTCAAATGCAATTAATAAAATGAATTAGGGGGTTTTCTGTAAAGTTACCTTTATTGGGTTGTGGACGCGGACTGGGCTCTTAACGGGTCGGGTTTGGATCCACTACCCAAACCCATAACTTAAGTTATTGGGTAATGGGTTAACGGGGGTTTATTGGGTTTCAATTTAACCCAATAGGGGTTAATGGGTTTGGGTTTTACCCAAACCCAATAAGGGAAGAACAACAGCAGCAGCAGCAGCTTGCTGCTGCTGTGCTTTTGCGCGGGCCGGCCGGCCGGCTCTGCTGGCCGCGGCGCCGCCAGCGGCGGTTCAGGCTTGGGGAGGCGCCGGCGGGGGCACGGCCTGGGGTCGCGGCCGGCAGCGGCGGCCTGCGGCCTGGCTTGGCTGCGGGCAACGGGTCAGGCCTCCCTCTTTGGGTCTGCACAGAGAGGGAGAGAGTTTAGAGAGAGAGAGGGAGTTGATTAGGGATCTTAATTAGAGAGAGAAAGAAAGAGAGAGGAGAGTTGTGAGAGAGAGAGGGAGAAGGGGTTTTAATTAAGAGGAGAGAGAGAGAAGGCGGTGGCAATGGCGGTGGGAATTCTCCAGAGAAGGGAAGAAGGGAGAAGAAAAGAAAGGAAAAAGAAAGATTAAAATAATAATATATTATTATTATTATATTGGCCCAATATTCGACCAGCTCTGAACGGTGCCTAAAAATTACAGAAAATAGAGAATATTATCCTGAGACATAATATGAAAAGGTTTAAATAAATTCTGTCTGGTTTGCAAATTAAAAATCCTGAAAGATATCGCCGGTACCAGGCGACACCGGTTTGGCCGAATTTTCGATAAATTCAGAAAAATCTCCAAAAATACCCTAACGTGGATAATATGATTTTAAGACACATAGTGAAAACGGATTCTAAAAATTCTACTCCGTTTGTGAAATAAAAATCGGAGAGCTGATTTTCGGTGTCGCTCGACACCGACTACGGAGATTTTCCAAAATAATCCAGAAAATTTCCAAAAAATCCTGAAAAATCTAAAATATTAGAAAATGATTTTTGAAACTGAAATTGGCTCAATCTGATGACCAGAAAGGTTAAATCAACATTCTACGTCGTATCGCGTACTGATACGGTAATACGTACACCAGGAAACAGGGGGTTACAGATCCAAAGACCCAAGAATGCAGGCGCGAGCACTCTCTACTGATGCATTCAAAACTTGGCATCTTCTTCAAATGATAAGCTTGAATGCTCTGAGACCTCTAGAAGAAAGGCTCTGTCCTCGAATGTGCTTCTTGTTGCCGAGTGAAAAGTAGGAGCTGAAATCGCGAGGAGGGGAAGCTGGGGGACGAGGAGGAGGGGTGACGAGGACGGCGGCGACGGCCGGCAGTGGCGGTGACGCCATGGGAGAAGGATGAGGGGAAACCAACGACAGTGGGATATCTGTCTCTTGCCTCAAAATTGCTAAACACACCCATGTCTATTTTGGCCTTTTCATAGTAAGGGTAATAGTCCAAAAAAATTATTCCCAAAAGTGAGTGTGCTAGGCACTTTTGTGGATGTGAATAACCACTCTTTTTTTATGCTACTTATAAATTCTTTGGATTATAATTAACCGTTCGACAATCTAACGGGAATGGAGGTTTCCACCCCAAAAAATGAGGAAGACACCTGACAAATTATTACAAGTGGGCCATTATTATTATTATTATTTTACATTTTCACCTTCCAAAATACCCTTTTTTTTTTCTTCCTCCTCCCCATCCTCCTTCCCCTCATCCCACCCCTCCCCGCAACTCCCCTCGCCTTCGCGCACCCCCACCCTGCCCCCCCCCCCCCCCCCCCCCGGGGGCCCTAACCCCTTAGCCTTTCCCCCGCCAATCGCGACCCCTCCCCCGGGCCCCAACCCCCTAGCCCCCCTCCCCCTCCCCCCCCCCCCCCCCCCAAACCGCGATTTGGAATTTTTTGGTTTGGGGGGGGGGGGGGGCGGGGGATTGGGCGAGGGGCTTGGGAGGAGAAGGCAGAGGGGGGAGGAGGTGGAGGGGGAGACCAGGGAGGGTGGGGGGACATGGAGGTCGGGGGGAGGCGTTGGTTGCCAGCGAGAGAGGGGCGGAGCCTGGGGTGGTCGTCGTCGAAGGTGGGAGAGGAGGAGGAGGAAAAGAAGATGATTATTTGGTTTTTTTTTTTCTTTTTTTGAGTGCCTTTATCACATTTGTGGACGCCTTAATTACCAAGGTGACTCCATAATTTTTTTGGTTGAAAATATCCACCCCCAATTTAACCTCCACATAATACCAAATTAGCCGCAAACTTGAGTCAAATTACTTTCTTGTCGGTCAAGCCCAAGTCAATTGCTTATACAGCCATGCTCAGAAGCAAAGGCCCCACTTTGTCACATGTCCAAACTTCTCAAAAATCATTGCCATAAAATCCGAATCTGAAGAAAAAAACACCCACACCCCACTCACGTTACGCGGGCCCCGCACCCCGATTACCGGGGGTGAAAGAACCGTGTCTGTTAGCCGTTACCGTGTTTAATCCAATCAAGCCCGTATCAGATCTCCCACATTTAAGGCAGCAGCGCCTCCACACTGAAATCCCCTCACTGTAGCAGACTCACACTGAAGCCCGCCCCCGCCCGTCACAACTCCACACACTGTCGCTTTGCCCTCTCTTACTTCTTCATGAAATATCCATCGACTCAACGAGATGCAGTCAAATCGCCAAGATCCAGCCCCAACCCCTAATGGCCAGCCGCCAGCGCCGTCTGCGGCGACGGCAACTGCCATTTTCCCCAACCCCATCGGCGGGTCCCACCACCGCCGCGCCCGATCCGAGCTCCCGTTTCGGATCTCCGACGACTTAACGGATCCGCTAGCGCCTTCGAACAACTTCGACGAGATCGCGTCCGAGGACGATCTGTTCTGCACGTTCATGGACATTGAGAAGATCGGGTGTAGACTGGAAGGGAGCGGATCCGGATCCGAGAGCGGAGCTTGTCAAGATCCGGCAGCGGAGAGCCTGGATGAGAGGAAGAATGGGAATGGCGGCGGAGCGATGGGGGTGATGATGAAGCCGAAGCATCGTCACAGTAACTCGATTGATGGGTCGTCGATGACCTCGTCGGCGATGACGGGGGAAGGGGGAGGGGTTTTTGGAGAGGTGATGGAGGCGAAGAAGGCAATGACTGCGGAACAGTTAGCGGAGCTGGCGGCAATTGATCCAAAGAGAGCGAAAAGGTAAGGTTTTAGGGTTTTGGTTGGATCTTGGTGCTCACTGTAGTTTGTAGTGACTGTCTAGTGAAGTGGTCAATTTAATTCGTTTTTTCAACATTGATTCAAGATTTAGTAGAAAACAGTGGGAAATCTTAGTTGGATTACTAATTAGCGAGCCTGCGTATTCTCTGAAATGTGTATATGGTGTTTCACTGTTGTTTTCAACTTTAATCAATGAGAAGAGCTTAGTGCCACCTTTAACTTAAGCAATACAATTCTCAGAAGAATTATCTGCTTCTTTATATTTTGTTCGAAACGGTGGTTTTAATGTTTTTCTTTTACTTTCCTGACAATTTCTAGTGATTATTTAATAATTCAAGCATTGACTTGTCTTGATTGTTTGAGGAGGGTGTGTAAATATAATTTCATGGAGGAGAAATTTTGAATTAAGCCTTCATTTTAAAAATAATTTTAAGAACAAACTCTCTCTAAAAATAATTAGCAAAACCGACCTCTGACATGCCACATCGGCCAACGGTCGGCTCACAACGCCAACGTGGTGTGTCTCGCTGGGGCCGTATGTTTAAAAAAACTCCGGGGTTAACAGCCTCGGAGAAAAAAATATTATTATTTTTGACTTTTTAACAAACTTCGGGGTTCAAACTTGTGAAAAAAAGCTTGTAAAAATAAAAATTATGAAAAAAACATGTTTGGAACTCCGGCCTTGCCAAGGCTGGAGTTCCATAAAACCAAAAAAAAAAAAAAAAAAAATCACAATTTTTTTTATTTTTTTTTTCACAAGCTTGTTTTTTATTTTGCCACTCTTTGAAATCCGGGGTTGTCAACCCCGGAGTATATTAAAACGTCAAAAAAAATACTACTTTTCCTCTGAGATTGCCAACCCGAAGTTTTTTTAAACACCGAGTCACGCCACATTGGCGCCGCGAGTCGACCGTTGCCGATGTGGCGTCGATGGGGCATGTCAGAGGCCGGTTTTGCTAATTATTTTCAGAGGGAGTCTGTTTTTAAAATAATTTTTAAAATGAAGGCTTAATTCAAAAATTGTCCTTTCATAGAGACATAAACAGTTGGTCTCTTATCAATCAACAGCCATTCAATTAAAAACTCCGCAGCATCATAATTTTATATGATATTTAATGCCAAGGGTGGCATTAGAAGTTCTTATTGCCAAAGAATATCTTAGAGGTTTTAGAATAAATCTTTTCCATTATCAATGGATATTGCTGAAAATCTATGATGATATAGATGGGCAGTAATAGTGTCTGTGTTACCTCTGCCAATCTAGCAGGTAAGGAAACAATATGGAGGAAGAAAAAAAAAGAAGATCTAAGAGTTAGAAACTTGTATAATTGCTTAGTTTGTTACATAGCCCTAGTCATGGCTACCGACCTTATCCCACCTGTATAGTGTTTTGTTAACCACTTTTCTCCTTTCTTTACTGTAGTACCTCTTAAGCCTCTAAAACCTCTTCATAGTTCCCCACTGTAGCTACCACTTTTGTTGTTCTGTTCTTGATCAATTTGGATCACTTGCTTTGTGTGTGCCTACATTGATCTTGGCTCACTTCAGTGCAAAAGTGATGAGTATTTGACAACATAAATGATCTCTGCATCTCTGCACATTTTAGAAAAGCATAACCTATCTTAAGTCAGCGGAAGTCATTCCATAAGGTCTCCAATGAAGGCTGGCCTTTTACAAAATCTTCATATATCAATCCTACCTTTGTATGGGTACCACTGACTAGGCATCTGTCATGTTGTATTAGTTCATGCAATTCTCATGCCATTGATGACAGGGTCCGAAGTATCGGCTGAGTCAGAGATGACTCAGCCGACTTGTCTCCGACTTGGCGGAAACTGCGACGAGACCGAGACACGATTCGCTCTGGGCTTCGAGTTTTGACCAACTCGGGGCTGACTTGGTCTCGACTTGGCCGAGTCGGGACTTGGGTTGACTCGGCCATGTCGGTCGAGTCAAGGCCGAGTCGGTTAAAACTCGGGGCCAAGAGCAGCGAGTTAAAAAGGAAAAAAGAAAAGAAAAAGAAAACCTACCAATTATTGTCGTCGTCTTCCCCGCTGTCGTCGTCGTCTTCCCCGCCGTCGTCATCGTCGTCTTCCCCGCCAGCCCGATCATCGTCATCGTCTTCCCCGTTGGCCAAATCATCGTCGTCGCTGTCTCTGATTTCTCTCTACCCCCTCACCTGCTCTCTCTCTCTCTCTCTCTCTCTCTCCCCCTCTCACACAATCTCTCTTCCTCTCTCTTACTTGCTCTCTGTCCCTCTCTTCTGTCTTACCCGATCTCTCTCCCCCCTCTCCCCTGATCTCTCGCTCACCCTCTCTCTCACCCGATCTCTCTCTCTCTCTCTCTCTCTCTCTCTCTCGGGTTAGAGGGGGTAATAAGATAGTTGTATTTTTATATTTTTTCTGTTGATATGTGCATATAAGCCCTCTTTATTTAGTGTTTTTATAAACTATTTAGAACTTTTCTTAATATTTTACTATACAGACTCTGACTTTAGAGAAAATAATTTTACCAAACTTTAACTATTTTAGACATGTGATACATAAATATTGATGTCTACATTTTTTTTTTTAAATTTGTCGTGATTTTTTCAAAACATTTTGAGTTTTTTATGTGGCATTCTGTGCGTATCGCCCGAGATCGATCTAAGACGCCGCAACCAATGCGTCTCAGTGCCCGCCGAGTCGGCGGCTGAGGCCTCAACTTTGAACCATGATTGATGATACTTGAGTAATTTCTAACTCTGTCCTTGATTCGAGTACACATCCACTTTTAGCCTCCCCTAAATTTCTTGTTTATTTTTATTAATCTATTTTTTGATGCAATCACAACCCATCTTTGCATCTTCATCTTTTCAGTGCTCATGTTATTTCATTGAGACCTGGTATAATGCATGATGTTGGACCCTGAAACATTGGTTGGCCATTAGTTCCGTGTTTTTGGTATGTTTTGATCCAAAAGATAGGTTGTTTGCAAATGGATGCATAACCGAACAAGCAAGATAGAGATAAAATTTATGTTTTCATTGTACTGTCAGTTACTCTTGTAGCCCACAAACAAGCTTGCCTTCTGTCATCGGCATTGTCAGAGAAAGATCTTAAGCGGTTTATAAGTGTAGAAAACAACCATGTTTTGAGGTTTACTGAATGCATGACCATATTAATACTTGCTCAAATGGATTGGTTTTGGCCGTGATCTATCAAAATGCAAGGAAGGTTTCTCCAAAGTTGTGCTCATGCACATCAAAGGGATGCTTGAGAAACCAAACAATTTAAACTTTGCAAGAGTTCATTAAAAAAAAATTTGAAGGATTGGACTGTGCGGATGCTTCAATTACTTACAGATGAAGCTTACAACTCTCAACTACTGTACTAAGGAACTACTTAAGATGGCTGCATAGGATCATGCTATACTTTTAGCTGTCCCCTCCACCCCTCCATCCTCATTCCTGGGCCTGCTGTGGTTCTCGCTGTCTTTTCTGTTTGGCTGCATAGATCATAGAGAAGATTAGGTATCTTATAATTTTTTTCTATGTTTATAACTTTTTAATACTTTTCTTTTACCTGTTCGGTTCTAAGAAATTGTGATTTTGATATCTCTTGTGTATTGACGGATATATTTTCCTTACTGTTATGGTCAATTGATTTCATATTCTATCCGCAATGATGTTACTCTAAGAAGTCATCTTAATTTACTTCATCGGCTAAGAAGTGTGGACACGACACGACATATACACGCAAAAAGTTCTTAAAAAGTAGACACGAAATAGAAACAACACAGCAAAAGTTTCATGTTCCATACAAGACACAATGTGGCTTCATAATAGAAGTATTTGAGCTTTTTGGTTCACTGCTAGTTACATAGGCTTCGTTGGGCTGCAAACGATGGCTGTTCAATTTAGTATGTCCTTTCCTTCTCTCATAGCAGTCTAAGAAACTTTTGAACCATGTAGGATATCATCATGTTGGTTGCCTCCTGTATGTTACCTTGTTAGAGGTCATCATCACTCATAATAGTCAATGTCTGATCTTGATGAAGTTTATGATGCATTAGGTCAAAAGATATCGCCTAGACAAGCAATGTAAGGAAACTTTAGGGTCCCTATGCTGGCAACATATTGGGCACTCTTATTCTTTAATGTGAAACATGTATGCGTGTATGGAAACCAGCAATAAAACAATCATTTACGCTTCACCAATATGAAACGATCGCTGATAGGAAAAGATTAAAACTAATAAAACGGATAGATGTAACAAAATAACATGCGCAAACAAATCCAATTCAATCATGAATCAATTAAAGATAATATATTATGCGACAAAAGATTCTATGATCAATATCAAATTTAATGAATTTAAGGTAAACAGATACACATAAACTCACATTTGTGGACAACAGTTAAATCGATAAATATTAGAGATTAATTATCAGACTGAATACCTACTGAGGATCGTGTCGATCTCAGTGTCCTATGATGCTTGTGGATGCGTAGAGAAATCTCTCACGAATCCAATGCCTCGAGTCGTGCGTGATTTGAATTCCGGATGAAAGAGATATACGTTGAAAACGAATCAAAATTGCTTAATGGGTCTGTCAGGTTGTCGGGTACACTGTAGCATGGGGTACATTGTAGCAGCCAGGGGTCCAACATTGTAGCAATCAGTCGGGCACTGTAGCAATTTTTTTGAAATTTTTAGAAACAAATTTGTGAAGAGGTTAGGAATCAAGAGAGTAGAAATTTAGAAGCAATAGTTTAAGAGGATGGGATAAACAATTAGGACTTCACACTTTAATTGGGGCTAGTTAGAGTTTCAGATTCTAAACTAGAGTTTCCTAGGACTTCCCACCACTAAGAGAGAAATTGGAATAGATCATTGCTTACACATAATTTTGAGGAAATTTTCAGAATATTCATTGCATTGTTTGATACAAGGCATTATATAGGCTTTTACAAAATTTGAATACAACTCAAACTCCTAATTAAAATAGAATTAAAACTCTAAAATAAAGAAACTAAACTCCTAATAAAAATACCACTCCAAAATAAAGAAATTCAAAATAAAAAAACTAAAAAATAGAGTTCTACTATCACTGAGAAATTGGAACGAGGCGTCTTCTTCACCGGTGAAACACGCGTCATACACGTGGCTTGATGTCTACATCATTTTCTCCGCGTTGGAGACAACTCGAGTCCGTTAAGTTAGAAGTGGAAGTGCTTTCATACTGCTTCAAAATTTCATTATCAATTTCGGCAGTTCAATTTGATCTCGCCATGTATCATCAATTAGTAATTTTTTCTGTCCAACAAATTAGAATTTCGATTCACACCAACTTGGATGGTGATAATTTCTTCATCTAAGAATTTATCAATTTGACATGTTATATTGGGTAAAAATATCTGATAGTGGTAAAAGGAAGGGGCTCTCAAAAATAAGCTCATGAGAAAAGCTCATCGGTAAGTGAGATAATGTCAACACCTTATAATCTACTAAACAGTCAATATTTAAGGTAGAGTTGATGCTAAAATCTATAGGAAGATTTATAATATAAATATTATTATTCAATTTCATCAAGATTTGAAATGTATCAGAATTACAAGCATGCAACTTTTAAACAACGTCACCAACATTAAAAATTATTTAATATATTCCTATAATTAGCTCGTATCCTATGATTAGTGTTGTTTTGTGCAATTTTATCACTGATCTCCGTGGGTTGTTCATGCACTTGTGATGCAAAAGATGATGTAGACTCAATTATTTTTTACTGATTGGCTATGGAGATAAGGTTTGTGGAGAATTTTGATTTAGTATCTAACATACATCATAAGAGAAAAAGAGATTGTGTCGGTAGTAAAAGAGGAAAGAGTTGGTGACCAAAACAGTTAACGACAGTAGAGATCAGTAGTAGAGGAGGCGGAGAAAAGGTGTTGGCAGTAGAACTGGGGAAGGGAGATGACGGGTGACGGTAAACTTCTTAATCACATGAGTGATTTTTGGAGAAATAGTACTATTAGTCTTAGGTGCTTCAATGAGAACTCCGTTCTTGATGACAATCTTAAATGCTCTTGGATAGATGGCAGCAACAGACCCATAATCTTGACATTTGTAGCACTTAGTTGTGGGACTAATTTTGAAAAAGTCCTCTTCAGTGTTCTTGATCTTATTGTTATAAGACTTTTTTTGACTTCTCTAACTGTGGAGATCACATAAGAAATACTACTTTTCGAGTTTTGGTTCGAAGAATTCATGATTTATGGTAGGTTATCAATTTTAGCCATAATATCATCAAGCGTTGGTTGGGACTCCATGATTTGGTTCGAGGGAGTGAATTTGGCCGGTGGGGGTGAAAGTGTATTAGACCTATGGGGTTGAACAGATGTGGAAGGTCTAAACTCGTAGAAATATGGTGGCAAATATTTAATGATTAGTTTGTACTTATATATTCTCAAGTTTCAATTGGTCATTGAATTCAAGTTTTCCTGGGTCTGTCCAAATCTGTCTAGTATTGGCTAGCTTGTCCAGTCAGTTTCGTGAGAGCAAACCTGATTTCTCAGCTTTAGAAAATGGTTATCGTTGAAGTACATGTCCATGCTTTATAGCCAATTTAGAAAAACTCGAGGATCTCTTAAATAATCAGAATAATCCAGACGACCATCAAAATCGGTACATCCATAGTTGTGATGTGAGAATTCCTATAGGCAATTTTTATTTTTTTAAATGCAAGAAAGCGGTAAAATTCCTAACAAGTGCGTAGATGATGCAAATCTATATTAATTTTTATTTCGTTTTGTTGGTTTTTTTAAGATTTTCAGATTGATCAAATTCTTACCTTACCAGTTCAATTGGTCAGATCGGCGTAACTCAGGTGGGAAGTTTTCACTCTTGACATTCCTTAATTATAAAACCACGTTGAGTGCTCTTTCTTAGTTAAACAATAATCGTACGAAATTTTAGTGAAGGATTTACCCTTCAATGATTCTTAAATTGTACTAATAATTTTGGGTTTTAAATAAAATTTAATTAGATGTAAGAAAGCAAATAAACATGACTAATATGAAAATCCTACCTAATTGTGCTCTGATACCAAACTGATATAAAATGTGTTTGCGTGAATGAAAATCAGCAATAAAGCACTCATTCACGCTCCACCAATGTGAAACAAACGTTGATAGGAAAAGATTAAAACTAATAAAGCGAATTGATGTAACAAAATTACATGCGTAAACAAATCAAATTCAATCATGAATATGTTAAAGATAATATATTAAGCGGCAAAAGCTTCTACGGTCAATGTCAAATCTAATGAATTTCAGACAAACATATACGCATAATCTCACATTTGTGGACATCATTTAAATTGATAAAATATTAGAGATTAATTATCAGGTTTGAAATAACTGACATGAGTTAAAAACATATCTACTGAGGATCACATCGACCTAAGTATCATGTAATGCTTGTGAATGCGTAGAGAAATCTTCTACGAATCTAACACTTCGAATCGTGCGTGATTTGAACTCCGGAAGAGAGAGATATGCTAAAAACGAATCGGAATTGCTTAATGGGTCTGGCAGGCTGTCGGGTTCACTATAGCATGCAGGTACACTGTAGCAGTCAGGTGTCCGGCACTGTAGCAGTCGGTCGGGCATTGTAATGATACTGGAGCGATACTTTTTTAGGATTTTTTTAGAGAGAAATTGTGGAGAGGTTAGGAATCAAGAGAGAAATTTAGAAGTAGGGTTTGAGAGGATGAGACATACATTAGGGCTTCACACTCTAATTGAGGCTAGTTAGGATTTTACACTCTAAACTAGGGTTTTCTAGGGCTTCTCACCACTAAGAGAAATTGAGAGAGATCAATGCTCACAATAATCTTGAGAAAATTTTCATAATATTCATTGCATAAAATTGTTTGATATAAGGCTTTATGTGTAATGATCTGTAAGTTCACGCACTAGCAACCGTCTGGGTGCGAACTTTAGAACCGTTATAATGTGATGCATAATCCAGACATAAAATCAGAGAAAATCGGACATGAACATTGCTGATATTATGGGTAAGGCAATTCATGTATATAACATAAGAAGAAATATATAACACAGTTATATATATAGCAGGAAGCAAAGACATGTATATCTGACCTGAAACATAAAGAGACTGCAAAATCATAGAGAAGAGAAATCCCACTCGGGGAATAAAGTTCAGTCTCAATATACAAGGAAGTCCCATCACTGGGATACAAAGATTGAGTCTCAAATACATGAAATAAATCTGGCTCTCGGCCTCAAATAATAATACAAAGAGACTGAACTAAAAGTATAATCTATACAAAGCATATAGAGATACAATATAATCAAATAAAAGATACATCAGTGGTGGAGTCTTAAAGGATGAAGCAACTTTAATCAAATACAGGAACCAGCCTCTACTCACTGAGTGAAATTCCAATGGATGCGCCTCTCCGGATGCCTCGCCCAAAACTTGAAAGGGGGAAGGGAAAAACCCTGATGTCAATGCGCCAGCAAGTCAAAACTCAAAAGTTGCCTCCCATTATGAGTCCGAAGCCGGCTTATAAAGGTCGGAAAGACAAACCAAAAGCTAACGGAGGATAAAATATAAGCATGCAATACTGGTCTGTAAAGCAGAAGCGAGAAAATGCCTAAAGCAAATAATAACATGTCCGTGCATGTTTGTGCACGTCATGCATGCACGACCAAATCCGAACGTTCTAAAAGTATCATTCTCACATAACAAACAATAAACATACTACTGGCTATATCAGGCCTGTCTCAACGACACCAAGGAGTTCCTGCTCAAATCACTGCTAAGTATCTTTTTTAGCATGCACGCCACCACCTCAGTCTGGCGAAGCTAAGAACCTTTAATTCTATCACTTGCCTCATCAGGAGACAATCGAAAATAAATATAATTCAAGTCTTAGAATTCAGTACACAAGTCTTACCAAAAGAAAACTCTATCCATAAACATACTTTAGATATCTAACATAAGTACCAACTATGCACGTCGCTATACGTGCCCAACACTACTTATACTGACCATCACCAAAACAAGACATGCACACTGCACGTGTCTAATACCCGTGCACACCACTCAGCTCTAGGTCACGGCTAAACTATACGGTTCTAGCACACAACTAAACTATACATGTCTAGTACATATGTACCACGGTTCAAAGTCGCGGTTCGGTCGCCGGCTAGGCGGGCACCGAGACAGATCGATCTCGGCGTGTCGGATTGGACTTGGGTGATACACGCAAAACACTATATAGAAGCTTAAAAAATTCTGAAAAAATCACGACAAATCCAAAAAATATAGACATTAATATTCATATATCATATCACTAAAACCTATCTCCTAGCATACTAAACATAAAGTGAAATGATAAATACACGCATCGTCGGTAGAAACATATCAAAATAATATAGTAAATTGCACAAAATACATTCATAAATACATGTAGTCATTTCCACATTGAATTGCGATGATGAACAAAATCATCATTATCATAACCCCTGCGATAAGTATAAAACCATGTATATAATTTTCATAAGGATAATAGTATGTGGGTGAGATCTAGTAGGCTGAGATGATTGGCTAGAGGATCCAGCATAAGGTAATATGGCGGTGGGGGTTGTGCAATATCAACTCCATAGTGATAATGCCCAAAACCTCGATATTCAGCGTTGCTTGTAGAATATTCACCAGTGCTAAAATAATCAGTACTAGAATGTTAGCCTGATGTCAAATCCAACCTTTGTAAATGACCTTCAAGACTATGATAATCAAGTGAGTAGTTATCATGTTCACTTGAATAATCATCGCTGGAACTGAGAGATGGAGAGGGGGAAAGACATATAGCGAGTAAGAGAGGGAGAGAGACAAATAGCGAGTAAGAGAGGGAGGGGGAGAGAAATAGAGGGAGGGAGAAAGAAAGAGCTAGAAAGAGATTGGGAGAGGGAGAGGGTGAGAGACAGAGCAGGTGAGAGAGGGAGGGGGAGAGAAACAGAGGGAAGGAAAGAGACAGAGGGAGAGAGAGAAAGAGACAGATGTAGAGGGAGAAAGATAGAGCGGGTGAGAGAGGGAGGGGGAGAGAAACAGAGGAGGGAGAAAGAAAGAGACAGAGAGACTGGGAGATGGAGAGGGAGAGAGACAGAGGGCGGGTAGGAGCGGGAGAGAGAAACAGAGGGAGGGAGAGAGAAAGAGACAGAGAGACATCTGGGAGATGAAGAGATGAGCGACGAAGGTTACCTGGGGATGGGCAGTGGCGGACCGGGCTCGGCGGTGGCTCGTCGGAGGTCAACAGTTGGCAGATCTGGGCTCCTTTTCTGGAGCTGTAGGTAAGTTTATTTCTTTTCCCTTTCTTCCCCTTTATACCCGCAAATCATGGGTGAACAACGGTGTTGATCGACTCGGCCAGGAATCAGAGTTGACTCGATCGACTCGACCGAGTCAGTTTGATTCCAGGCCGAGTCAATCTCTTCTGAGTTGAAACGATCGACTCATGTCTCTTAATTGTGTCAGATCTCACCAAGTCAGATACGACTCTCTGAGTCGTATCCGACTCGACCGAGTCTTCGAACTCTGATAGGTACAAGTCAAGTCTCACACATGACCGAACTATATGGGTCTAGCACTCAACTAAGGCTATACATGTCTAGTACACATGTAAATCAATCACGTGTCTAAAACACAACACGACCAATCACATGTCTAACACTCTCTAATCAATACTCACATCTAGTACACGTGTTAGACTACAAGTCATCTAGAAAGGATCGCTACCCAACTACCTCATATGGTTTAACATCTCAATTAATATTTATACAAAAATTCTCAAATGAATTAATCATAAGTATATTCTCAACGAATTTATTATAAGCTATCTATCAAACTGAATAACATGATTCTATGCCTAACTGGGTTACTATAGTCCGATACTCTAGATTTCTATTCAACTCTAAGTATCGATCAATAAATCACATGTATCCTCGAATAATCATCAATTATGGTGTCTGACAGGATACACACTAAACTGTTATAGGCTTATTACACATACACATGATAAACCAGAATGAACATGTCCGTGCATGTAATATGACACGCGAAAAGTCACAATAATACAGAAAGTATAACAAACACTGGGAATCCCGCCCTCAAAGGCGATACAATCATACGAGAGAGTAACATCTCCCGCTAGTTGGCGCACTAGTTATGTCGCCCTCAGAGGTGATTCAATCAAAAAAACATGTATACCATCGCACTCCCTTTCTCTGCGAATGGATACAACACATAACACATGTATATCATCACACTCTCCTTCCTTTGCGAATGGATACAACACAACACAATATACCATCGCACTCTCCTTCATCTGCGAATACACAACACATAAATCTCGTCCAATAACTTCGCCAATAACTCCATCAAATACTCTGTCAAGTGATCATCCACATACACGCTCATACGCGTGTTCACACATACACGCTCAATGCACGTTCAAGACCACGTGTCTAATGCACGTATCACTAGGTAACTATATATGCACACACAATAGATACACGTACTCTACGTGTACGCTACATCAGTCCCGTAAGGACACATCAGTGTGTTATAAGAGTATTGACTCGCAACCAACACGCATCTCAAACAAACCAACAATGAAATCATTCAAACGTTAATTTAAAACTTATTATATTTTCATTATTGTTATCGATCAATATCAATCCAAATCAAATATATATATGGCTCAATCCAATTATTGGGATATAGGGAAAAGTTTCTATCATGATAAAATCATATTATTATTCATAAACAAAACATGAGTTTCTTTATTTAATAAAATCACATTTTTATGAGATCAAAACTAAACCAAACTTAGGTATGGACATATTAACAACTAGTTAATAAACATATATAAATCTCGCTTTAATCTAATTAATAAAAATCACATTATTATTGATTAGCATATCAAGCACTTTTTAGATCCGATAAAAATCACAGTTTTATCGATTCAAATCCTTTCATATTTAAGGAGATACAAGCTAGCATGTAAGGGATAAACATATACTAAACTTGTTTAATTCTAAACAATAAAAATCATATTTTTATTCATTATTATTTCATAAACTTTTAGATAATAAAAATCATATTTTTATTAATCTAAAACATTTCAAATTTATATATATGACGGTAAACATACTAAGCATGAAGAACCTACAGTTTTAGCATGATCCTAACTTGCAAAAATCACATTTTTATATCATGGGTTAAAATAAAAAAATCATTTTTATACACTTAAACTTCAAATCATAGAGAGAGGCAAGTTTAGAGGAAGAACTTGCCTTGCTAGGTGAAGATGAGATGAGATGGTGAACACTTGAAGAGGGAGCCAATCTATGCAAGGATCTAATCCAAAAGAGAGATCCAAACCTCTCCTTCATCTTCTCCTTTTTCTTTTCTTCTTCTTTCTTCTTTTCTTCTTTTCTCCTCTTTCTTTTTCTTGGCTGGCCACATAAAGGGGGAGAGCAAGGGTGTGAATGGGAGGAAAGGGAGAGGAAAGAAGGGAGGCTTTATGCAAAATGAAAGGGATTTTACAAAAAAGTCCAAAACATTACCCTTTTACACAAATTCATGCCATATCATATGCTGACTCACCATGCCACCTCATTATGAGGGGTCCACCAAATATTAATTAATTAATTATTTAATTAAAACCAAAAACAATTAAAATAATAAAACATTATTTTTTATACCAGAAATCAACATAAATCTTAATAAATTAGGATTTCACCCAAATATTCATAATTAAGTAAATAATAGAAATATCTCATTTAAACAAATAAATCATGAATTTAAATAAATTTATAATTTAAATCAGAAAAAAATTCAAAATTTCTCGGGTGTTACAATATATAGGCTTTTACAAAATTTGAATACAATCCAGAGTCCTAATCAAAATAGAGCTACAACTCTAAAATAAAAAAACTAAACTCCTAATAAAAATACAACTCCAAAATAAAGAAACTCAAAATAAAGAAATAAAATACATAGAGTTCTACTACTGGTGGGAAACTGGAACGAGGCATCTTCTCCACCGGTGAAACACGTGCCATACACGTGGCTTGATGTCCGCATCATTCTTCTTCTGGTCCATGACATTGGATGTTTTGTTAGCATTTTATGCATTGGACTCAACAAACTTCCCATCTCTTTGATTTGGGACTTTGGATCAGTGCATATAACTATGTACTCTTTACCTATTTATTATGTGGTCAATTGTCTAGTACTCTAGTGCATGCGGTTCTGCAGTCCCTACTAATATAATATAATCTTTTTGGGGCTTAGGGACTAATATTATGTTCTTCTACCACTCAAATTGATCCTAGCTGTCCGTGTGTCAACATCATCTAGGATTCCAACTATTATCACTTTTTTAAAATCCAGCTACCAATACCTCTGTAACTATAATATCTTTCATTACATTCAACCTATTATATTTTTAAAATTCAAGTTGTGTTTTTCAAAACATATTTCAGGTTCATCTAGTTATCTATAGGATTATGTAACAATTTCCCCCCTTTTGAGAGTAATGTAACAATTCTTGGACGCTCAAGTCTTGACAAACTCTCACACAGGATAATGATATACGTGCAAACACACGTGCCAGAGATCTAATTTATATATAGTTTAAAACTATGAGTGATGATTCCTTTTTAAACTTGGACCAATTTGTCGCAAGTTACTTATCAAGTGTAATTGAGACAAAGGAAAACTGAAGCAATAAGTTTATTTGTTGATAGGCTTAAGCATTTTTCTGATAGTATGGTAATTAGATAAAATCATCAAGTAGAGAGTAAATACTTTGCACAATCATGATGCACAGATAAAAATTTTAGTTTCTATTTTCAAGCAAGATCTCTATTATGTTCCTTCTTTGGACCTGTTTAGTGGCTTCATTTCTCACCCTGCAATTGATCCTGTGTGAATATTTCTTGCATTTTGTCTGTCTACTAGCACTTTCTTATACTTCATATGAAATTAAATGATTTTATTTTTTGAAAATTTTGGAGTTCTGAGCAAACTGTGGGTGTCCTCATGCAGAATTCTGGCTAACCGGCAGTCCGCAGCACGCTCAAAAGAAAGAAAGGCCCATTATATATCAGAACTTGAGCGGAAAGTTCAGACCCTTCAGACTGAAGCCACAACACTTTCCGCACAGCTCACCCTATACCAGGTATGTTCCTCATTTTCCAATGCAGAAAAGGTCCCTGGTTTAAACAAATGTTTGATGGATATTAGTTTTTACTACCAAACATCATATTATTTCCTTTGAGACCCAAACATCTGTTTTCATTCTTTTAACAAAAACTTTCCTTTTTGTGCTCAATTTGTTGAAATCTAATTACAATCTTATGTCCTGAGCTTTGCCGGATGTCTACCTAGAATTTTCTTCTGTTATGATAGCAAATCTATTTTACATTGGCTTTATGTTTCAATGCTATGTTTTCTTTCTCTGTCACATGAGCGTTTATGGCTTTATATGTTTTATTGATCTTTCTACAAAGTGTATTTAGTTTTTGTAAATGCAGTATTCTTACTTTACAGGATAACGAAAGTCAGTATGTAATATAGGTGCTAATATTAATTAAATTCTACTAAATCCACATTTATTGTATATTCACATATTCATTACATTTTTAGTGATGATGCATTTTTCCTCCTTTCAGAGAGACACTACAGGGCTTAGTGCAGAGAATGCGGAGCTGAAGATACGGCTGCAAGCTATGGAACAGCAGGCTCAATTACGTGATGGTAAGCATTGTTCCAAGGTTGACAAATGGTAATTTAAATTTTTTTACTTGTTTAATATATCTCTTTGGAGCGTTACAACCAGACTCATATTTCTTGAAATATCTGAATGGTTGGCATAAACACGTGGTTCTATATCTCATTGCCAATTCTTCTTAAAAGGAAAATCTTGTGTTCCTCTCTTGCTCTGTGTGTGCCGGGTTGGGGGGTGGGGGGTGTTGGGGGTGCAGTTGTGGGTTGTAGGTTGTGTTTGTTTGCATGCGTATGTCTGTGGGTGCATACACAGGTGTTGTCCGTTTTCCTTTCCTCACCTTCTCTCTTAATCAGTTCTAGTCTCTAATAATGCATGTATATACATCTTAATTAAGAGATGACAGGCCTAAATGTCTGTCAATGTTTCTCTTATTAGAATAAGTTGGACATTGTCAAGGTTTCATGAATTCCCACTAAATTGTTATATCTAGCCAATAAACTCACCTGTGGTAGAGATTTCTAAAAATAGCATGCCTTAATGGTTCTGATTAAGTGAAAGAAAGTAGTTTAAAGACCACGTGTGATAGGTAGTTCATGTAAGCTATTCACCCCTTCACATCCATGGAACCTTTGCTGTTTGGCAGCCACCAGTGCAACTGTCTTTCCTATGGACTGACTCTGGCTTGTGAACAAAAGACGGAGCATGTGGATTTTTTCTACCAGACGGTAAGGGAAAACAATTTGATCTCTTATTCTTACATTTAACTTTCAAGATTTCTTATACATCAGAGTAGGAATTATAACCTTTTACAAATTCTTTGGGGTACATTGTCCATCCTTCACTGAACATTTCTCTTTGTCATAGTCTTCATGGGAAGTCATAACTTTCCATTAGGTGGATATTATGTTAATTTTTTTTGTAAGGAAGAAAAAGAAGTTTATTAAGTGAAGGAAGAATAGAATAATTCGAGGAGGATATTAAACAGATAATGGTGGGAGAAGATGTTATTGCAGAAGGACTAGATGGTGAACTTGGACCTGGAATTTTGTTAGTTATATTCGGGTTCTTGTTAAAAGAAACTTTGTGGAGGTTCAAGGTTTATTATTAAAACTGAGTTAGGAGTTTTATCTAATTGCAGTAGGGTAAACGGGTGGGAGATCTCTTGTAAACTGTAATACCATCTATTATTGAAGTTTTGTAATACTGGTATTTTTATAATGTTAGAGTCTTCATGGCCGGCTGTCCAACCTTGCCCCTGGTCAGAAAGAAATTGCATTATCATGTGTTTGAATCTGTTCCAAATAAAACTTAGGTGTAGTGATTGCCCAGTTCACCAGTTGACAGCTTTGCAATTGCTTTCTCTTTGACTTTTCTGCACCTAGAGTTATGTGGACAGGATGCAGCAATCTTAAACTGGTTTGATCTTGGTCATGTTGGAGGTAATGCATTTAATTTGGTGATAAGGCAATCAATTATAAAAAATGTTTTTTTGGAAAAATAAGGAAGTGTGATGTCAACCAACCATCGTGTAGAGATTCTGTGAGATGAGCACATTCTTAAATTTAGTATGACGCAATAGGGAAGATGAAGAGAAAACATGCACATAATGCTAGTCCGTGCAAAATTTGTGGTATAAATCTAAGCATGGACTATAACTAAACAAACATTTGGTTTCACACCTGCAATTCATTGCCGTGCTTACACTTCAACTAATCTTTTTAGCCGCCCCCCCCCGGGTTGTCATTCACTGTATTTCCCTTAAGGAATTAGTAATTGACAAGTTTGTGCATTGGTGGCTGGTTGCTTTCTTATATCTTCTTTTAGTAGTAAGTATACTAACTAGTAACTATGAATGGAGTTGTGGGTTTGAACTTTCAATAATGTACGTTCTTGGTACAGAGAAGTGTGATGTCAACCATCTTGTATAAATTCTATGAGATGCGGCAGGGTCTTAAATTTAGTATGACGCAATAGGGAAGAGGAAAAGAAAACATGCACATAATGCTAGTCCGTGCAAATTCTGTGGTATAAATGTAAGCATGTTCTATAAGTAAACAAACATTTGGTTTCACACCTGCAATTCATAGCCATGCTTACACTTCAACAAATCTCTTTATTACCTACCCCACCCCCACCCCCCGGCATTCACTGTATTTCCTTTAAGGAATCAGTAACCGACAAGTTTGGGCATTGACGGCCAGTTGCTTTCTTATATCTTCTTTTAGTAGTATGCATACTAACTAGTAACCATGAATGGAGTTGTGGGTTTGAACTTTCAATAATGTATGGTACAGAGACTTTGTGGACAACCCATTCTGTACTTTTCAATGACGAGGGATATGCTATTGTTGGGATTATGCAATGTCTATATACTCCCTCCAAAACAGTCGGAGTTATATTTTGTCCACAATTGTGAACTTTATATCTGTCATTGGTGTGACTTTTGTTATTTGTCACTTTATCTACTTGAAAATAAAAAATAATATAGTTGGAGTTACCTTGTCCACTATTGTGAGCTATATATTCTGGAATTGGTGCTCTTGAAAATAAAAAATTAATATATAAGCTACATACATTCACCCTTGAACTATGAACCCACAACCTTGAATGTACAATTTGTGTTGGATTATCCAAACCTGTCATTGCTGAACATTCCCTTAAGGACAATATTTTTGCTCCCTATAAATTTTTTCTAATCTTCTCTTAAAAAGAAGTCTTTTCTTGTCGTCGTTCATTGCAAGTTAAAAGGAAGAGTGTAAGCACATATGACATGTGTGTTTGTGCTTAAAAGCGTGCAAAGGTAAGGAAAATAAAGAGTAGTAATGATATTTGATAACTACATTATGGTGAAGAACAAAGAGTAAATAATATGGAGTAGTTTTTTTCCTCCGTAAGTTGTTGAACGAGGAACACGCAAGATACCTAAGGTGGATTCAGATTAGTCAGTTGATGGCAGGAACTACCGAGAATGACATCTTAAAACTAGGAAAATGTCGGTACCTGTATACGTGAATAGAGGAATTTACAGATTGTACAAACTATTCTGCGATCAAATTTGTGAGCAATGTAATGAAATGGCAGTTGATAGCAGTTGAGCAAAGACTAAGAAACATAGTTGATGTTTACTTTGGAAGCTATCTGGATTAATTGATGAAAATATTTAGAGAGGAGAATAGAGTTCTACCCATGATCGATTAAAAGAAGTGTTATGGTACAGTCCCCAGGGAGATTACCTGGCTATATTGATGTGATTAGGGACATGTAATGGGACAATAGCTAACATGACAACCATTGAAAGACATCCATTCTTTATAACATAGAGCAATATGGAGGATCTTTAGGAAAATTTTCTACTCTTTGCTTCAGGCATATTCAAGATATCATGCCACAGTGCATGTTGCTTGCCCATGATGTTGTTTTAGCTGACGAAACTAGAGAAAGAATAATTTCTGAAGTAGAAATGTGTAGTTGCTCGAGGTTTTAGATGTTTACTGTGGAAGCTATCTGGATTAATTGATGGAAATAATTAGAGAGGAGAAAAGAGATCTACCCATGATCGATTAAAAGAAGTGTTATGGTACAGTCCCCAGGGAGATTACCTGGCTATATATAATGGGACAATAGCTAACATGACAACCATTGAAAGACATCCATTCTTTTTAACATTAGAGTAATATGAAGGATCTTTAGGAAAATTTTCTACTCTTTGCTTCAGGCATATTCATGATATCATTCCACAGTGCATGTTGCTTGCCCATGATGTTGTTTTAGCTGACGAAACTAGAGAAAGAATAATTTCTGAAGTAAAAATGTGTAGTTGCTCGAGGTTTTAGATTAAGTAAGACTAAAACAGAGTATATGGAGTGTAAATTCAATAAACAGGGAATCCGAGATTATAGTATTGTGAGACTAGATGGACAAGATATACCGGTGAGCAGTCATTTTAAGTACTTGGGTTCTATTATCCAAAAGAATGGGGAGATCGATAGTGATGTCAACCATAGGATCCAAACCGGCTTGTTGAAATGGAGGAGCGCAACAAGAGTTTTATGTGATTGTAACATTCCGTTATGGCTGAAGGAAAAGTTTTATCGGCTGCTATTAGGCCAGCTTTGTTATATGGCACAGAATGTTGGGCTATAAAGAGAATGCTCAGAAGATGAGTGTAGCAGAGATGCGCATGCTTCGTTGGATGTGTGGTAACACATGGAGAGATAAGGTGAGAAATGAGGATATTCGTACTAAGATAGATGTAGCCTCTATAGAAGAAAAGATCAGAGAAAACCGCCTATGATGGTTTGGTCATGTGCGACGTAGACCTACAGATGCGCCAGTCCGACAAGTAGAGCGTATCAATTTAGGGCAAGTTAAAAGAGCGCAGGGGAGACCAAAGAAAATATGGATGGAGGTAATACGACAAGATATAGAGGCTAAAGGTCTTAGTGAAGGCATATTGCTCGATAGGAATGAGTGGAGAAAGCTGATCCATGTGCCCGATCCGGCATAATTTTCTTTTGGTTCATGTAGCCTACCCCAAATACTTGGGACAAATGGCTTAGTTGTTGTTGTTGTAGAAATGTGTAGTTGCTTTGAAATCCGAAGGGCTTAGTAACTGAAACTGATCATAAAATGCCACTTAAGTAAAAGTACAAGAATAAATGAGGTTGCAATTTGTATTGATGACCAAGAGATTCCGGAGAGCGATCAATTTTTTTCTTGGGATCAAATGACATGACAGTTGAAAGAGGAGAGCTGCTTTATGAGTATCATGCATTGTAAAGCATCTATGAAGTTGAAGACAGGTTTCATGAAACAGCTATACAGCCAGCCGTGTTTTATGGATATGAATATTTACACAATTAAGAAACTACATGTCCAATAACGAATTTAGGAGAAATCAAATGATAATGTCGAGATAGATAAGTGGCAGATGTTAAGAGCTAGGATAAGAAATGGGTGCATGCAGATAATTTAGAGGTTGGCTTTAACTGGGACTAGGTGAGAGGACTGCTTGAAATTGTTTACACAAATGTAGCTGACCTTGATGAGTGCTTCAATTGGGGAGTGACTGTTGCAATTGAGTGAGTGCAAGACTGTGCATAGACCAAAATGAGGAGGGGTAGAGGTAGTAAAACAAAATGTGGTGATAGGCAATATAAAAAAAAAGTGTTGACCCTTAAGTGAGTTGAGAGATGGATAAAAATGTTTTTTGTAATCAATTTAGAAAATTTACGATAATGGCTTTTGAGAGTAAGTAAAGAATGTTATGACGCCATATACCGCAGAACTGCAGTGGGGGAGATTAAATCACTGCATGGTATGATATTTCTTTGTAGATAATTCTTTGCATCGGAGTGGAGGTAGCATTTGTCTGTCTCCACTTCACCACAAATTTGCCTGTAGCATTTGCATTTGAATTCCTGGACACTTGCTGCTCGGGGTGCAGTATTTTTTTCATGCCACTCAAAGGAATATTCCCTTAGCTGGATCCATAGGCTCTTGTTTACTGAGATCTTGCAAAGAGTTTATTTTGTAGAGTCAGTGATTATCTCTATTACTTCTCCTTATCCATGCGAAAAATATACAACGAACAACATATAAAGATAAAATCAACCATGATTGTGATTGATAATCTTTGTGCTAGGATAGTCACGAATGGTCTCTTTTCTGGAGCACAACAAGACCTCTCGAACAGAGAATAAACTGGAAGCACTAATGACGGTGCTTTGGAACAGTTGTTTCTGTCTCATAGTAAGAAAGTCTTGAATAAGATTTCATTTTTGATGGTTAGAGCTATTTGTTATGTTGGGAATAGTGACCTTGAGAAGACACACACACACACACACACACACACACACACACACACAAAAAATAAATAAATATTTAAATTGAAATAGTAAAATGGAACAAAAAAAAAAAAACGAAGAGAGAACAAAATCATAAAGATTGTAATTTGTTCTGCTGAAAAATGTCATATAATCTTCTCTGTTTCAGAAGTGACATATTCACATTCTTATGTAGTACTAACACTTGAATGGCTGAACTCAATCTGATCTCTCTGCAGCGCTGAACGAGGCACTGAAACACGAAGTCGAGAGGCTCAAGATTGCGACAGGCGAAATTGAGAACTCCAATGAGAATTGCAATGCTGGACTTCAACAGATGCCCTATAACCCATCATTCTTCTCTCTTGCTCAGCAACAACAGTCGGGCCATCACCATGGAATTGTTCACATGCAGCACAATTTCAATCAGTCCCATGCCAACCTCTCGAACCAACAGATGCTCAACCACACCCATGCTTTTTCAGATATGATGCAGCAGGACCCCCTCGGGAGATCACTTCAGGGATTGGATATTAGTAAGGGTTCCCTTGCTGTGAAGTCAGAAAACTCCTCGATTGCCAGCGAAAGCAGCAGCACCATGTAACCGGGGGCTTATCATCTGAAACAACACATGTTATGATTCTTCTGTTCATAGCCTGACACCCATCATCTTCTCAAGCTTCTCCTTCTGGTGCGCTTATTTTTTATTGCATTGGTTTGGTTTAGTGGAAGGTCATTCGTTATTCGTTTCTAGTGTTTGCAAGTCACCTCTCGTGTAGGAAAGCACTCTGATTTAGTTTGTGGAGTTTTTGGTGTGTCGTTAACAAGATGTGTCGTTTGATCCAATTCATTTGTGAGCATTGAACTATTGGGAATGGAAGAATCTAATAGCTGGTCCTCCCAAATTGTGTAACATTTCATCTAAAACTTCATTTTGATTTGCCCTGGTGATTTGTACTGTTTCTTCACCATGGATTGAACAAAAAAGAAAAGGGCCAAAGACTTTTGGACTGTGAATTGGGTTTTTGAAATTTATGCTTACTAGACAAAAGATGTGTTATGTTGCAAATATGGAACGCATTGAGAAAAGCAGTATGTGACTCAAACTCTTTGCTCTCTCAAGGCATTGCTGGAGAGCTTCATTATGAGCATCCGGGTGGACGAGACATCATGAGTTGAGATCTGCAGAACAGAGAGACTCTCATCTTCAGTCATTTGGAAGAAAAGTAAAAGAGACGAGCAACAGAATATCCCTCCTGTGTATCTGGTGCGCGCCCAGCTGATTGTTGGCCATTGAGTGTACTGTTGATGGTGCCAAATCTGTTCTTAACCTAGTTTGATGGGATTTACAACTGAGCCATTGATTCAGTTTGTGCTCTTTTTATTTTTTATTTTTTATTTTTTTCCTTCACTCAGATCTTCTCTTGTTATGATTTTTCTGTTGTGAGCTTTGTGATGTTGAGTTTCTTCTCCAGGATTGCAGGATTCTCTTTTTCACTTTTCTAAAAAGAGGAGGTCATCAAAGGAGGAAGAGGGGCGATCTGATTCGAACTTATAAAATTATAGAGATCTTTGGCATTGTCGGAAAACTTCATTGTGAGAATCAAGAAGCAAGTTATGCAGATTAGCCATAATCAAATATCCTTTTTTCTTTAAATCATTAAAAGTCCTTCTAAATATTATATGTAAACTAGTATACTGCTGCTGTCGGTGAGAAACCGACCGATCGGTCAGGAGGAGGAGGGAGGAGAGGAAGAAGGGGATGAGCTGAGAGAGAAGGAAGAAGGAGGAGGTCGACGCTGCTCTCTCTCTCTCTCTCTCTCTCTCTCACAAATGAAGACGGCAAACGAACGAACAGACGGACAGACAAAGTTTCTATATGAGCCACGAGAGAAAACCTCCCTTTGATCGGTTTTGATAAGAAGAATAACTAGTATACCCTCCTGTCGGTGGGAAACCGACGATTGATCAGAAGGAGGAGAAGAGAGGAAGGAGGAGGAGAAAGAAGGAGTGGGGAGCTGAGAGAGGAGGAAGGAGGAAGGGATCGATGCTGCTCTCTTTCTCTCTCTCGCGCGCGGATGAAGACAGACGAACAGATAAAGTTTCAATATGAGTCACGAGAGAAAATCTCCCTTTAGCCGATTTTGATAAGAAGCTGTTGTCGGTGGGAAACTGATCACTCGGTCAGGAGGAAGGGAAGAGAGGAAGGAGGAGGAGGAAGAAGGAGCGGGGAGCTGAGAGAGGAGGAAGGAGAAAGGGGTCGACACTGCTCGCTCTCTCTCTCTCTCTCTCTCTCTCTCTCGCGCGCGCGCTCGCGGATGAAGACGAACGGACAGACAGACAAAGTTTCTATAGTAGCATATCGCCGCTATCAATGGAAAACCGACCGATCGGTCAGGAGGAGAGGAGAGAAAGGGAGGAGGAGGAGGAAGAATGATGTGGGAGCTGAGAGAGGAGAAAGTAGTAAGGGGTCGACGCTGCTCTTTCTATCTCGCGAATAAAGACGGACAGATAAAATTTCTATATGAGTCATAGAAGAAAACCTCCTTTCGATCAGTTTTGATGAGTCACAGGAGATAACTTCCCTTAGGTCAGTTTTGATAAAGCCTGAATTAAGAAAAATAAAAAGATAACCATCTTTTTTTTTCTGTCTACACCCACCCTTAAAATGATTTTTTGAATTAAAATTTTACTCATAGACTCCTCATCCCCCAACCACACACACATCCACACACAGACACACATTTCCTGGGATTCAGGCTTCAAGTGTGCGATTGGGATACAAGCCTTCACCATGTTAAATGGAAAATTCAGCAGTTAAAGGAAGTTAGCTGCATCAGGTAGATGTTAAATTGGAAAGGCTAATACCCATGCTCCACCTAATAATTTCTCTTTTTTTTTAATCAGTATTGGTGGGAATATAACTGTAATTCTCCCAAAAGAATCCAAGAACCCACAGGCCTACATTTGATCATCTTCATCCTCCCCTACTTTTATCCATACTGCCATTGTTTCAAAGCTTCTCCGAAGAGATGTGGAACTTGTACTCTTAGAATTTGATATATGTTAAACTCATCTATTCTGTCTGGCTTCATACTTAGATATGAACTAAAAAAACAGGTGTGCATC
This sequence comes from Agave tequilana, assembly GCA_038442645.1. Classification (NCBI taxonomy): domain Eukaryota; kingdom Viridiplantae; phylum Streptophyta; class Magnoliopsida; order Asparagales; family Asparagaceae; genus Agave; species Agave tequilana. Next base: position 35,457 of record JAVJIF010012910.1, read on the forward strand.
ATTTCACTCTGTTAAAATTTGCATTTATAGCTTGATGAAACCCACGTATAAGCTTTATTTACCTGTTTTTTTAGTTACTTTATGAGTTATCAATTTATCAGGAGTTCAGTTGTTTGATAAATTTGGATGAAAATCGGTAATCTTTCCCTTCCCTATTTATACGAGCCCTGTTGCTTTTGTTTATTCGTGACAACTAATGCTGGAGAGCAATTTCTTTTTCCCTCTTAAAAATGGTTGGTTCAGTTTTATGATGTAACCCCTTTTATGGATGAGCATCCCGGTGGTGACGAAGTTATCTCTATTTAGCAACTTACCTAAGTCTCTTGCTGTGTAGGATATTTATATAGTTTTTTTGTGTTGCTTTAGGCTGTTTGGTTGCAAGAAGTGGGCGGAAGTAAGGAAATAGGGAAGTATAATTGCTCACTTACTTATCTATCCAAACACCGGAAAAGAAAAATAAGAAAACCTCTTTTCCTTTTATCTTTTTCTCTTTTACACAACTATTTCCTCACTTCCAGAGTGCTACAGTTAATTTTGTGGTCATGTAAATCTCATTTGTAATAAATTGTAACTCAAAACAGTTAATTTTTTGACCATGTAAATCTCATTTGCATTCTAATTACAGTCTATTTTTTTTTTCTTAATTAATTTTTATTTTAATATTATTTTACGGTCAACTTTATGGTCAACTTTTCGCTTTCACTTTCACATTACCATCCAAAACTGGAAAAGACAAAACATTTTCCAAACACACTTCCCAACAACATCCAAACACCGAAAAACTTACTAACCAATTCTCAAGCTCCAAGGGAATTATTACTACTTCCTCACTTCCTCACTTCCACCCTTAACCAAACAGGCCTAATGGATGCTTTTGTTTTGTAGTCACAAAATCAGAGTTGCTTCGAAGAGAGGGAGATGAAGACTGATATGATAGTGTGTTGCGAAAGAGATGCAGGATAGAAAAAAAAGGTAAGGGTTTTGTTTCAGTAGGTAATTTTAAATCTTACTCATGATAAGATAAAAAAGAATACTTTAAAATTTTTTAGGGTGTATAGATTAAATAATGATAACTTAGAATTGATAAGGAAGTGAAAAGAAAAAGGTGAGCCTAAAAAGTGGGGGTAAATTGAATTTTTCAAAATAAAAAGACCTGCCTTTCCAGTCAAATGGGTTCGGGTCCGGTCTTTTCTTATCGACCAAATCCATTTGCAGACCTACCTATATAAAAAACTAACAGCACAGGCTCGAGCTCCCCCGCGCCTCGAACGGCTCAGCACAGCAGCAGCAAACGTGAAGGGTTTTTTTCTGCTCTCTCGAGTCTCCGCGACGACGACTAAGAAAGCGCAAAACGAATGGGGACTGAACAAGTTCAAGTTCAATCTCGAGATCGAGACAATGTGGTGATCAAATCCCCAACCGATCACCGATCTTATCGAATCCTCCACCTCCCCAACGGCCTCTGCGCTCTACTCGTCCACGACCCCGAGATCTACGCCGACGGCAACGAAGCTTCTAGAACCCCGCAAGATGCCCTAGAAGACGACGACATGGATGAGGACGAGGACGAAGGAGATGAGGATGATGATGACTGCGACGAAGACGAAGACGAAGAAGATGATGATGAGGAGGACGAGGAAGAAGAGGAGGAGGAAGCAGGGAGCGAAGAAAAGAAGAAGGGAAAGGGTGATGCTCCCACTAAAAAGGTGTCTTTTTTCCCCTAATTAACTTGAAATTCTTTCAAAAGACTAACATTTGACACAGCTTATATATATGTATTGAAGATGTGCATATTTGATTTAACTTGTTTAGAGAAAATACTTAGTAAGAAGTTTGGCAGCTAGTAGTATATACAAGGCTGAGTTTTTGACAACACTATATGGGTTATAGTTTGACGATAATTGTCTGCTCCCATGTATCAGATTTCATTTATCAGCTCATTAGAACCATAGACTTTATCTTACAATTAGTAATTAGTTAAAAATTTTGAAACAAGTGCAGCCCAATTAATAATAATTATTATTATTATTATTTTGAAATACGTCTATCTGGAACTGCAAGAAGTCGAGAGTTAGAAAGTAGCTCATAATATTGGCTTACATTGTTTTTTCTCCTGTGATATGCTGATAAACAATCCCTAACTCTTGACAAGTTATGGAAAATTAACCATTACATTATTGTTCTAATTGAAGAGTATTTTAGCGGCAACTTACTGTTACCAACATAGTTTTCCCCGAATCACTAATAGGTATTTTAGATCCCGATTTTTAGAATGTATATGTTAAGGTATTGCGAATAGCGTATTCTCTTAGTTCTTCCTGTTGCATTTCGGTCAGATTCATTGAATATACCTACTAAGTTTCCATTATTTTGTTTCGTTGTGGTCAAAAGTTTACCATTGCACATTGGAGTTTTGTTTTTAATTGTGTTGTTCTAATAAAAGTTTATGTTCACTTAATGTAATTCCAGGCTGCTGCTGCAATGTGTGTTGGAATGGGAAGCTTCTCTGACCCTTTTAATGCCCAGGGCCTTGCCCATTTTTTAGGTTTGTTGGCCTTCTATTCTCTTCACCTTACATTTGCTCCTCTTCTTTCATTATAGTTCTCTTTTTCTGTGTTTATTAAAAGCAAACACACAATTCTCTTCACCTTTTACAACTGGTTAGTCTAAGTCATGCTATTAGTATCGTGCAATGGTATTTGTTAAACAGCTCCACCCCCTTAAAAAAAACCAACAATAACACACAACCGAGAGGGGTGGGGTTTTTTTTTTTTTTTTTTTGGGCCGCGGGGGGGGGGGGGGGGGTGCGCGCACAGTTGATCTCTAATAATCGTGATGTTCTAAATTGGAACTAATGTTTTGCAGAGCACATGCTTTTCATGGGGAGTTCAGACTTTCCAGATGAAAATGAGGTTTGTATAGTTTTACATCTTCTTTCACGCTTGTTCAATTTCCATTGTATGCATATATGCCTGTGCTACTTGTCTGATACTTAAGAGTTAATTGGATAATCTTACTTTCATTATCTTAATCACAATTCCACCTTTTTCTATCTTTATTATAAAGTATCATCCTTTCTAAGAGGGAGACTTTTATTGTTGGCATAGTGCATGCTATGCTCGTAATGTAAGAGTTCAGTAGGATGGCAAAGGTCACTGGTTTTTTGATGCAGTCAGAATTGCATATACCTCTAATTGCAGGCACTGCGATCAAATTGGTTGTAGTTCTAATTACATCAATTGAGGTATAATAAAATTGATTAAAATAGGATGCCACATTAGTCTTTTTTTTAACAATTCCAGAGACATGACTCAGTGTTCTTAATATAGGAATAAAAGCTACATGCATTTGTATCTACTAGCTTTAACTGCATCAAACCAAACAACCCCTAAGGTTGAATTAGCTAAATGGAATATGATACATAATATTTACATAAAAGGGGATGAAGTTGGTTGGGAGATTAAGAATAGAATGGAGGATGCAATTTTGATGTACATCAAAAGAATATGGAAACAATGAGGGATTCATGGGAATGCTTGTATATAGAATATTGAAAGAGAACATAATGTTGTAAATTTAAAGAGAATTAGAGATGGAAATAGAATAATTCTAATAAAGGTTGTATTAGAAGAGAATAATAATATTTACTGCATTTGCGTTCCAAAGTAAGATTACATGGAAACTTGTAGAGTCTGTTACTGAAAATATGGACATATTAGTTCAAAAATACTATGAGGGATTTTTTTTGTCAGTGGTGACCTTAATTGTCACGTTAGTATAAATGTTAATGTTATAAAAGGGCGCATGGAGGTTATGGATATGGAGTAGAATCAATCAAGAGATATTGTTTTGGATTGTGATGTCAGATGACCTCATAATAGCAAATACAACAATAACAACAAAGCCTTTACGCCAAATTTTTGGGGTTGGCTACATGAATTCTTTCTTCCACTCAGGTTTATTAAGAGCTATCTTCTCAGTTATATGAAGCATTAACATATCATTCTTAATAGAAAATACATGTAAAAAGAGGGATGGAAAGAAATATATTTTTAAAGTGGATTGAGTCTATAGCTAAACAATTACCTTTCTCCTTACTAAAATTAGACCGAGAGAGAGCTTGATTAGACAACATTGATATGGTGCTAGACATTAGTGTTAAGAAGTAAGAAATCGAAAAGAATTATTACGATGAATATGATATGAGAAACGACATTTGGAACTTGGAAGGTGAAAACTTTGAAACTTTTCTAGAAAATAATACTAAAAGAATAAAGGTTTGTAGATGAAGAAACTGATATCGTGCGGAGCGATATGTCTTCGTATCTGGAAAATAACAAAAGAATCTCAAGGTACCAAAAGGGACTCTTGGAGAAACTAAAGATAATGGTTTACCATGTTGTTAGTGGAACTATGAAGTCAAAAGGTATTTTGTGTCAAGAGGGTTTCTTATAACGATTGACAAATGTCTAGCACATTGATTTTTTTTTTTAAACTATTTAGTTATGAATGAAGGAAGCTAATAAAGAGCTTATTGAGGTTGACAAAGAATATATAATTTATGTACGAAGTTAGAACTAAAAATCACACCCATACACTCAAACTCTCAAAGGTGAGGATTGAATAGGTTAGCGCCCTGAAATGCAGTGTTAAGTATGATAAGAGTGAATACTGGCCAAAATATGCGAGTAAAAGAAGAAAAGAACAAATGTGGAGTTATTTTTATAAGTTGTTTTATGTATCTTATATGAGAACATAAGGTAGATCACTGTCGATCCTTTTATGGGCCAATGTTGAAAAAATGCACTATATAGTGAAATGCGAAGTTGGCTCTATGTAGCACTTCCAAAAAGCATAAATACACCATAGTAAATTGCTCTTTTGAAAAATGTAAATGCTATAATACATATCTTTTGATATTTTTGCTGGTTTAAGTGATTGGGGTTGTCAAGACCCCCTTAACTTTGAAAGCTGAAATAGAACTGTGCTTCTCTCTCCTAGGGTTTGCAATGGCAAAAGCCATCATCATAATGATGATTGACCGATGGCAAAATTACCATTACTTTGAAAATCCTCGAGAAGTTCAGAAGCCCCTGGGTTTCTTATTGAGTCTTGTTGCCTTTGTTGTTATTGGTATTTAGTGACATTGATATGTTTACAATTTGAAATTATGATTTGCAAAGTATGAATGCGAAGTCATGAATTGGGATATGTGAAGTTATGATGTTATTAGTAGCACATTTTGTTGCTATAATGTTAATATGACTTGCATTGATGTTTAAAATTTTAAGTTATTTTTTTAAAACCATTTGTAAAAAAAATTCTGTTCTTAAAATACTAGAAAGATTTTTAATTTCAAAATAAAAAAATAAAAATACATGTAGCTTATGCTTTACGTTACATTGTTTACGTGTTTTGTTTGTGGAGAGTTCAAACATTATGCTTTACACTTCCACTTTTTTCAACATCGATTGGATTTAGAAAAAGTGATCAATTTGATTTAATACTTGGGAGGTCTATCATGGAAGCAGAAGCTTAATGGTTACTTTTCCGATTGATGGAAATATTTACAGCAACAAAGAGATCAGTCATGGTTTTTGTATTTAAAAAATGTTTTATTATATATGATGTGGGTTGAGAAAAGAAACAAGTTTCTAGAAAGCTATATTTTGGGCATTGTATGATAGAATGATGACCACCATGAGAACAGTTAGAGGAGAGACATCCACTTCCTATCGCCATAAGATTATATTAGGGACTGGTGTTTAGGACTTGCCTCTTTTTATTATTTACGGATGAACACGCTAAGCATATGGGTTTATTGTCTGCTAAATATCATATTAGTTGCTGATGCTAGAGAAAAGATATTTCTAAAGTAAAATTGTGGGAAGAAGTTTAACAATATAAAAGATTTATAATTAGTAGGACAAGTAAGAGCATATGCTATTATTAGTATTAAAAGAAGGATTGACGGTTTAATTCATCTTCATGGACAAGAAATATCCAAGAGAGAGAATATTACTTATTTACGATCAGTAATTGACCATAATGTTGTTCACAGAATCAAATCAATATTGTTAAAGTGAATTGTTTATGGGGTGTTATGTGACTGTAAAAATAAAGTATCTATGAAGTTGAAGGAAAATTTATAAAACAGTTTGTTAGCCATTCTTTACAGATTGAAATGCTGCAATGAAGAAACAACACATGCATAAAATGAGTGTACTCAAAGTCAGAATGTTGAATGGATGAGAGGGAATAATCTAATAGGTTGGATAAGGATGAGTGCCTCTGTGGGTGGCTGCCTAGGTAGCATAGCCATCTTTGCATCTTGTTCAGTGTGTATGCGGCCCCACCTCAAACGCCTTGGTGTGATAAAATAGAGAAATTGAGGAATAAAAAGGAAAAATATTTTGGGTAACGTCTTATTTTCATTTGACTTCCGCTGCCCCTTGTCATGCCGTCCTGAGGATGATTGAAGTGCCTATGGAGTCACTGCATCACTGCTGTGAAGGGGGGAGAGGAAATTCCAAGAGAGGGGAAAGTATAGCGGGTTAGGGTTGTTCCGGTTAAGATTCATCTTTCTCCCTCTGTTTATTGGGGCAATGCAACTACTTAAAGGGAGAGGGTTAAGGGCTTATTTGGGTTATAACTCTTCCTCCTCCCCTTACACGGCGATGCAATGCTTCTAGGCACACTCTTCTCTTCTGGTTGGCAATGATGCAAGAAGTGATCAATGCTCAATGTGTGACGATTGCAAGGTTCCTCAACCATGAGAAGTTTTCCTCTACTATAATCTTTTCCCTTTATTGTTTATCCTCCTTTTATTTTACCTTATGGTGCCTAGGTGCTATTCGCACCACAGTCCGCCTGCCTACCAGTGTTATAGCTTCAATTGAGGGCAAGATGAGGGGGAGTCACTGTGATTGTCCAGAAATTTGCAATGGAGACTGAGGACTGTACCAGTTGGAATGATGGATCATAGTTTAGGGAATGCCTAGGAATAGGGTAGACCAGAACAAACATGAATGAGGCAGTCAAAAAAGACATGGTGATAGGTAATCTGCCAGAATAGATGACCTTGTTTAGCTGAATTTGAGGGGGGGGGGATAGGTGGCCTTGGGATGGTGTATCAAACGGTCTGCATTAAATAGATGGTTCTAAGACTTCCTTTGTTCTTCTTCTTGTAACTTTTGGTTCAATCCCAGGAAAGATCTGGGGTTTCATATTTTGCTGCTTTATTGGATGTTTGTCCCCCAATTCAATGTTTTAATAAAATTTTCCTAATTATAATGGTAGTTTCTTCTATAGGTGGCTCCTGGGGTTTAAACCTTGTGAAATGTTCCCAGCTCTATCAAAGAAAGGGCGTTGACATAGACTTGAAGTACTTATTTTATAAATATGTTTCATATTTGTCACTTTCCAAGATTTGAACCCGTCTCCCCATGTTAACCTTCCTTTACCACTGTACCAAAATCGAGATGGTGCATTTTTTTAGTCACTAATTGAAATAAAAGTGCAACAGATGGTCATTGTACAAGAGGAAATATGATAAATTCGATAGTTATTAAAGGAAATCTGTATAAAGGGATATCTAGTACACTCACACCAGTCTTGGAATAATTAATGTCTCCTTAGCAAGTTTTGGCTAGATGGGGCTGTTAATTTTACTATATTTGCTCATATCTTATTTTTTAGAGCCATGATTCATCTTATTAATATATTTTCCTTTATATTTGCTGCAACTTCATCATCTACACTTCATGATGATTGTGGTTAATTGCCATTGGTCTCCCTAATTTACTCTTCTATTTCTAGTATGATAGTTACTTGTCTAAACATGGGGGCTCGTCTAACGCCTACACCGAAACTGAGCACACCTGCTATCATTTCGAAGTTAATCGGGAGTATCTCAAAGGAGCTTTAAAGAGGTAGATGCATATATTTGCTTTGTTTATTTATTGCAGAAGATTTATTATGTGATAGATTCAATGGTTTCAAGAAATTTTAGCTCTTTACACGCACATTCATATAAATATGGTAGATGGATAATATTATAGAATAAATGCTTTTGCGTATATTATCTTTTTTATCAGAACATGTGAGTATTTTTGTTTGACATTATATGATCCCTAGGTTTTCTCAGTTCTTTATATCACCATTAGTTAAGGCTGAAGCTATGGACCGGGAGGTATTAGCAGTAGATTCAGGTATTTAGCTGTCTCAATTTTTATATATTGTTATGATTTTTTTGATTATAATTTGTTCTTATCCGATTTGTAATATGATTATGTGCTTCAATCTACCTTGTGAACAAATTGTAGAATTTAACCAAGTTCTGCAAAGCGACAGTTGTCGGCTTCAACAACTCCAATCCCATACATCCATCCCCAGTCACCCATTCAATAGATTCTGCTGGGGTATGCTTCACTTCCAATCTTTTTTTCCCCTACTGTCACACTAAATCATATGTCTCTAAGTTTCTATCTCGCAGGAAATAAGAAAAGCCTGGTTGATGCAATGGAAAATGGTGTAAATTTGCGTGAAGAAATCTTGAAAATGTATAAAGAAAATTATCATGGGGGCATGATGAAGCTTGTTGTGATTGGTGGAGGTGAGGTGATTTGATTATTTTCTTCTTATTACAGCAGCCAACTCTTATTATCCTATTCAAGAAACTATTATTGATAATGAAAACTGCTTTGTTTTAAAAGAAGATTGACAATCAGGACCAAGTCATTTTGATTTTTTTTGGGGTGCATTATGTGTTCTATTACTGCAGAGCCACTTGACATTTTGGAAGAATGGGTAATGGAACTTTTCAGTAATGTAAAAATGGGTCATCAATCCAAGATGAGTACGGGTATGACATGCCTATTTGGAAGCCAGGTAAACTTTACAGGTTAGAGGCAGAGTTAAGGATGTTCACGTCCTAGAATTATCATGGTCATTGCCATGTCTTCATAAAGAATATCTGAAGAAGCCTGAAGATTACATATCACATCTCATGGGACATGGTAAGAATTTTTGTGTTTGTGATTTATATACAATTAATATAAATTAGGGCCACAGTTTAATTTATAATTTTTGGTGGATAGCAAAGTACTTTTATACTTATTTCTTATCTGGCCATAATTTTGCTCGAGTCCAATAGACTTCTTGAGAGCTCCTTTGAGATGTTGTGCAAGTTATTGCCGACATTTGGAAGTTAATGATATATTTTTTCTTTCTTACACCTCCATCTGACTGGAAACTTAAGTTTTAAAAATTATTTCCTTTTCTTTTTTAGATTTATATTTAATTAAGAAGCCTTCTAATTTGTTCAAGTGGTCTGTCTAGGTTGAAGATTCCTTTTTAGTAGTGCCAGGATTCGGGTTCGAAAGTAGTTGAGATGCACAGGTTTTACCTAGTTATTTTTCCTGTTGAGTTGAGTTGTAATTAGTGTTATCTTTTCTTTCAGCGGGCAATCAATATCTTAATTATTGAGATGATGCCAATTTCACCTTCATGTTGGCGACAACTCCTACAAAATATTCTTGATGATGTAATTACCAAATCTATTAGTTACTTGTCTTTTATCAGCTTTTACATCTTGCTAAAAGTCATTGTAGTTGAGAGCATGAAAGAGTTTCATATGTGAGGAATTAGCTTCTACCACACTTTTGCTTATCTGATAGTATCATTAGTAGGTTATCTGGATCAACCATCTTTGGAAACTCCTTCAAATAAAACCTTTTTGACAAAACACTATCTGTTTTTCTCGTTCACCACATTATTATATCAATGTTCAATAGGTTTCTTTGCTTTTATATAAAATTTATTAGTTTTATGATATATCTGAAAGTACACCTAGAGGAGGGGGTGAATAGGTGTAGTGCTAATCTATATGACAAATAATGCGGAATTTAAAAACTTTTACACTAACATACAATGTATAAACAAGAGTGAAGCCAAATTTTCTGTGGAGGGCTCTAGAACTTCTCCTCATGATTCCCTAAACTAAGAGTTGATGTGCTTCATTAGCTCTCTTGGTTTAACACAAGCGTGAGTACATAAACAATATCAAACATGTATAAATATGAGCAATAATAACAATGCAAGATATAAGAGTACAGAGTTGAGAGATAGAGAGATCCAAACGCAGACACAAGGATATGTTTCGAGGTTCGAGTTACCGCTTTACGTCCCTGCCTTCACACAGAAAAATTTTCACTATGTCCACCAAAAACCTTCCACAGAGGGATCTCCACCGAGGAATTACTACGATTACAAACCGGAGTACACAACTCCAACTCCCTCACACTTCTACACAAGAGGGTAGGCACAAAGTCAAGCACAAAGTAAAGAAAAAGATTACAACTCGGTGATCACAAAGATTACAAACAATACTTGGTTATCTTAAAAGATCAGAAACAAAACACCTCATAATCTAAGATTCTAGAGGATGGATGTTGCAATGAAAAGCTCAAGTATTTGAGTGCATAAAGTTTTTGAAAAAGAAATACAACGAAAACACTTTGGGAAAAACTCTTGAAAGATATAGAAATGAAAACTAGAAAATAGATTTCTCAAACACTTGTTTTCTTTGATTTTTCAAAACTTTGAAACAAAATAAAGATTTTGATTTGAAGCTCAAAAATTTGTTTAAAAACTTGTAGTAAAAACTCAGTAGAAGATAGAAATTTTAGCTCTAAAAAATCATGTCAAAATCTGGCTAAGAAAATCCAATTTATTAGGTTAGAAAAAAACTACTCGTTGGGCTCTGAACCCAGGCCAAACTGGCCTGTCGGTCGACCGCCTGGTCGACCAGCCAACGGCCAATTTTCTGACCGTTGGGGTTACCGGCCCGGTCGACCGTCCCCAAAGCACAGAGAGTTTTAACTCTCTGTCGGTTGACTGCTCAGTTGACCGGTCGACCGACCCCCAACATAAACTTGGGTTGAGCCAGTCGACCGATCGGTCACCGCCCAATGGGCTTGTGCATGTCAATCGACCGCAAGCAGCCCAAAAACTAACATTTGAGGGTTTAAAAGACCAACTTAAAAACCCCATAAAAATTCTAATAAATTCCACAAAAATAAGTTCTTATAAATACTTTGAAGTACAAATATGTGTGATAAAAAAGCAACACATATTAACAAATAATTGAACTATTTTTGAGACATAGAAATTTAGGTATAAACCAAAAATTGTAATTTTCAAAATCCAAACTTTGAAATAGAGATCTGATTTTTCCTCAAACTTGTATAGATACAAAAATAAGATATTGAAACACATTTGAAATATAGTGTGTATGGATAGAATCCAATACACATAGTAAATGATATATACTTGTTTTTGATAATAATACCAAAATATGTTTTGATAAAAATAAAGCTTAAAACACATGAACTAGATACATCAAATAATTTTTTCTAAACATTTATGAACCATCAATGTATATGGATGAAATACAATATTCTTATAAACTATGTAAACTTGTTTTGATGAAATTTATTCATAAAATGGAAAGATGTATACATGATAATTCAAAATACAAAACCGTATAAATGATAAACCAAAAACACAAAAACTCATAGAAATAAGTTTTTCTAAACAATACAGCTCTAATATATGTAGATAGAATTCAACACATATATAAATCATGAAACTTATTCTATGTAGATATAAACCATGTAAAACAGAAATACAAAACTTGATTTTATGAGTTTTGTGTAAACCAAGTAAACATAAACTTTTGAAAGTAAAACAATTAAACCGAAACCAATAAACTTGTGTGTATACTTGAGCAATTCAAAACTGTTCTATCCTTATACAAGATCTAAACTAATAAACATCTAAACAAACAAACTTTAATCAAAGCCTTCTTGTTGATCTTCTTCTCTAAAACGACTCAATCTAAACACGATCCAAAGAGCGACGATTCTATCTCGAGTTCTTGATGCGATCTTGAATCGTGAGCTCTTGAATCAACATGTGATAGTTTCAAAACTTGACTTCAAATCTTTTGTTGAAGCTAAACACCGATTAAGATCTTAATTGAACGTCTGAAGCTTAATAAACACAAGATCATTTGTACTATAACTACATTAGTTAATCATCATCAAAACTAGAGTGATGGGGCTTGAAGCCAACAATCTCCTCTTTTTTGATGATGACAAACTCATGGAGTTATCTATGCATGGATTAAAGATAAGCTTCATAGAAGCTCCCCTTAACTCATGAATAACATAAAAACTTGTAAATATTCAATGAAAACGTATGATACTAATCATAACAATCATATAGATGTGCAATGTTAGCTCTAAGTACCAAATGTATACAAAAGATATATATTCATGGCAAATTTTTGATATCAAATGAATTTGCAATATAAGCTCTAGATGCCAAATGATAAAGAATATATATTCATTGTAATTGCTAGTTAAATACCAAATATAAAGTATATCAATGCAATCGCTAGTTAAATACCAATATATCAAAACATAATATCAAAAACTAGATATCAAAACAAAATATGTGCATAAAACTAAAAACATGCATGTATAAACTCTCAAATCATTATCTTTTTTTTGTCAATCATCAACAAAGGGGTAAAAAAATCAATTGAAAGTAAAACTATTAATTGAAATAAAATACAAATTTTAAAAGCCAATATGTTAATTGAAAATACCAATTTAAAGTGAAAGTAGAATAACATTTTGATACCAAAAAAATATATCAATTGAAAAACAACATGTATATCATATAACTATAACAATTGAAAAACAACATGGATTATTTTCTTTCAATTCTTTTTAAGTTCTAAACCATTTTACAATATAGATATCAATTGTAAATAATTGATACAAATTCTAAACCATTTTGCAATATAGATATCAATTGTAAACAATTGATACCAATATGAAAAATATAAGCATTTTCTAAAACAAAATATTTTTCTCAAAAAGAGTGGAGTAAACAAAATCAAGAATTTCTCCCCTTTTTTGAAATACCAACAAAACCAATGTATAAGCTTGTAAAAGATACCAATTAACATTTAGAAAGAGGTTGCAGGTCGACTATCCAGTCGACCGCCTTAAAAGCATAGAGTTTTAACTTTCTATCGGCCGACCGGCCCCCAACAGAAACTTGGGTTGAGCCAGTCGGTCGACCGCCCAATGGGCTTGTGCATGTGGGCACGTCGGTTGACCGAGCTAGCCATTGGTCGACCGGTCGATCGACCGCAAGCAGCCTAAAAACTGACATTTGAGGGTTTAAAAAGCTAACTTCAAAAAATCATAAAAATTTCAATAAATTCTACAAAAATAAGTTCATATAAATACTTTGAAGTACAAATATGTGTGATCAAAAATCAACACATATTACAAACAATTGAACTATTTTTGAGGCATAGAAATTTAGACAAACCAAAAACTGTATTTTTCAAAATCCAAACTTTAAAATAGAGATCCGATTTTTTCTCAAACTTATATAAATACAAAAATAAGATATTGAAACACATTTGAAGTATAGTGTGTATGGATAGAATTCAATACACACAGTAAATTATTTATATACTTGTTTTTGACAATAAATACCAAAATATGTTTTGATAAAAATAAAACTTAAACACATAAACTAGATACATCAAAATAAGTTTTTCTAAACATATATGAACCATCAAAGTATATAGATGAAATCCAATATACATATAAACTATGTAAACTTATTTTGATGAAATATATTCATAAAATAGAAAGATGTATACATGATAATCCGAAACACAAAACCGTGTACATGATAAACCAAAAACACAAAAACTCATAGAAATTAGTTTTTTTTAACAATAAAACTCTAATATGTGTAGATAGAATCCAACACATATATAAACCATGAAATTTATTCTATGTAGATATAAACCATATAAAATCGAAACACAAAATTTGATTCTATGAGTTTTGTGTAAACCAAGTAAACATAAACTTTTGAAACTAAAACAGGTAAACCGAAACCAATAAACTTGTGTGTGTGTGTTTTCTTGAGCAATTCAAAACTGTTATATCTTTACACAAGATCTAAACTAATAAACATCTAAACAAACAAACCTAGATCAAAGTCTTCTTGTCGATCTTCTTCTCCAAGACGACTCGATCCAAACACGATCCAAAGAGCGACGATTCCATATCGAGTTCTTGATGCGATCTTGAAGTACGAGCTCTTGAGTCAACATGTGATAGCTTCAAAACTTGACTTCGAATCTTTTGTTGAAGCTAAACACTGATAAAGATCTTGATTGAATATCTGAAACTTAATAACCACAAGATCATTAGTACTATAACTACATGAGTTAATCATCATCAAAACTGGAGTGATGGGCCTTTGGGCCAACAATATAGCTATTGGATATCTTTTCTCTGGCGTCCTGTCACGTTGATTCCTATTAGTTTAATATTCTGTATAGCATAGACCAAACTGGTTACTAATGTTTGTTCTCATCACTCAGTCTGTCATTTGAAAAGGACATTGCTGATCCGGTTTTGATTCTCTTCATGGAGTGTTCTTTGTGCAGTGTATACACTTGTTAGGTGGCTTCTGTCATATTTGTGAACATATTGTAATAATTGTAATTTGTGTAATGATTGTTACACTAATCAAATGGGAACTTTACTTGTCTAAAGAAATGAATATTGTGCTAATCAATGTGAATCTAACTTTCAGAGGGAAGAGGAAGCTTGCTTTCTTATCTAAAAGCTAGAGGATGGGCATCTTCACTAGCTGCTGGTGTTGGTGATGATGGAATGCGTCGCTCATCTATTGCATACATCTTTGTCGTGACTATACACCTTACAGATTCAGGATTGGAAATGGTACATCTGACCTTAAACTTGTGTTTTTCTTTCTGATGTAACAATCTAGTACTCTACTTTCTGATTGTTAATATTTGTACATTATTTACGGCATGTATGCTTTGAAAATACTGAACAATGACGCTAGTTTAGCAAATTTCAGTGAAGTGGAAATGAGAAAAGGAAAAAGCATGGGTTCAAAGTTGATATGGCCAACTTTCCATCGTTCATAAATGCTAGCTGTCAATCCTTTGGCACTATGTTACACTATATTCCAAATAACCTCAGAATCATAGCTGAGTCTTATCCCGTCAAAATGGGTAGCTTCTTCTCAAAGAGAAAGCTCCAAAAAAATAAAATCATGTTTCGAAGAATCGTTCGATTTTCTGGTACAAATCGGCCAAATAGTATCGGATCAGCTGAGAGCGATATAGAATCAGAAGTATTTAATCAGTATCGATGGAATCGATGAAGAATCAACCTGAAAATAATAGAATCTTGGAATTGGTCAGAATAGACCAATATCAGCCGGTTCCATTCCGATTCCGTTCGATTCCAACACATCTCATACAAACTGCAGCACGTGGTATCTTCCTAATTTTGTATCGTAAAAATTTGATTAATTGACAATGACACCATAGTGTTTGTTGGATTCTATAGGTCTTTTAATCTGACACCAGTCACACCACAAAACAGGGGTGTCAAATATTATTTTCCTTTCGATGCCTCACGAGTACAGTGATTATTTTCTAGTCAGAGAGGATTCTATGCTTACTCTTGCTAAAGATGATAAATGCTCATCTCCCTTGCCAACAGTCTCTAACTTAGAGCAAATTTGTATGACCTTTTACAAAAGCGAGGACTAGAACATAATTAGAAAAGTAGTACAATTTCGAGGAAATGGTTATAATGTTGCTTGGTGTCTCATTTTGGTTTATGAGGATTAGTGGGATTATTTTTAAATTCGATCTAAGTAGCCTGACGCAAGGTTCACCGCGAAGGAGATATATTGCAGTCGGAGGGGATATGGGCTCAAACCAGAAGCATGTTAAATATCTAATTTGTACTAGAGTTTGTTGTTAATGTCGACCCACTTCATCCAAGTAATTTCTTTGGTTTTTAGTTTATGCATTGTTTATGTAAATACATTATCAATATTGTAATGTCTTTGTAAATACTCTATTAGTTCATGTCACGAACTCCTTTGTATTGTAATGTATTGTCCAAATGTGATCTATCAATTATATTCTAAAAAAAAAAATTAAAATGCTACTCATTTAAGATCAATTTTTTAAGCATTTTAATTATCTTTTATTTTTCCTTGACTGAGACCGCTATCACCGAGACAAAATGGCTGATATAGCCAATTTCGATTCCAATTCCAATTCCGATTCTGAGATTTTGAATCATGATAAAAACTAAAAAAAAGAAAAATCAAGTATTTACAATTTGGCAGTCAACTAAACTCTTACCTGCTTTGAGTTGGTGCTTAGTTCCTGGGCTAGACAACTGTGAGCAAGAGAGCCTTGCTCTAAGACCTTGGAAGCCAGTAGTCAGGTAGGTCAACCCACATTGTTGCTTATGCACTTTAAACTCATGCAACCATGAGTACAAATGAAGTACAAGTTTTAAATAGCATTATATATTGTATAACATTGTAGTACACATGCATCTTTTATGCTGCCTGTTGACGTAGACCTTTATCCCTTGTATGTGTCCTAGATTTCTCATACATACAAATTTTGTACGTATTGTGCCACACATGGTGTGATCTAGTAGGTATATAACTTCTATATATGTATATATAATTTATATTTTTTAATGAAATCTGTTTATGCTAACCCTTATCAACTTCATGTTCTGAACAACTGATATTGTACACTTTAGTCAAGATGGTTGTGCGAAATCTGGCTCTCATCACCCTAACTTCATTATAATACTGTAAAACTATGATGTTATTCTTGTGGCGGATCCAAGGTTCTAAATATCGGATATCGGGATCGTATCGGATGGAGGTTTTTCATATTGAATATCGGATATCGGGGGAGATATTGGGGATACAAGTGCATATCAGGCGTTCATATCAGACACCATATATAATGAAATATTGATAACTGAAAGTTGATTTAGTGTCATAGATATCATCTACCTAATAAAAATGATGTAATATGCAAGCAGAGACAGTAAAAAATAATATAAATTTGCACACAATCATGCAATGAATTAGTTATTTCATATCGGACGATGTATCGGGCGATTTATCAGCCGATATCGGGTGACTTATCAGCCAATATTTCAAATATCGGCCGTTTTTTTTTGCAAACGATATGGCGAAATTTTCCTATATCGTATCGGCAACAGACAAAAAAGAAGATATTGGAAGATATCTCGGCCGACTCGGCCGATATTTAAAACAGGGGCGGATCTTATCGAATATAACTTAAGAGTTGATTTGAAGTTGATGACATGTTGCAGATTGTTGCTGAGAAAGGACTGTCCTAACACTAAGATATTTTGTCTTATGTTTGTGAGGAACTCAACCTCTCATCATTTTTTGCATTTGAGACTTTCCTATCAAATAGCTGTTTGTAGACTATATACTAGTCTACTTGATAATCAGAGTTAGGGTTAGAAATGAATTGCAGAGAATTAGATGGATGGTACTTTCCCATCTCATATCTTTTTTTTTATTATACTTTTACACAAAAGTCTTCTTATATTGATTTATTACATAAAAGTTCTCCTTATATTGATTTATTCCCCTCAACGTGGAGCATATACATGGTACATGCCAAGCTTGTTACAAATGAACTGCACTCGAGATCTCCCAAGTGACTTGTCAACAAATCCGCGAGTTGATTGGCAGAAGACACATGCTTTGGCTCAATAATATCAACACTTTATTTTCTCTGTGCACATGACAATCTACTTTAATATGCTTCATTCTCTCATGACAAGATTTTGTATAATATAAATAGCCGACCTATTATCACAATATAGCCTCATCGGAGTATTGGGCACAAAAACCCATCTCAATCAGAATATCTTATATCCACACAAGCTCACACGTAAGATCAATCATAGCCACAACGACCTGCTTCTTATTCTTTCACGACACCAGATTTCCTCCAATAAAGACACAATACCCATTATCACAATATAGTAGACCTTCTGTCGATTGGAAAACCTGTCCAATTTGCGTATGAGAAGTCAGTTATGCAGTTATGATTGCAATCTGTATCCTCTTCCTGAGCACTGTTTAGATATCATAATATCTTGACCAGAGCATCCCAATGACTCGTTCGTGGGGTTAACATGAACTGGCTCACAATACTAACCTGATATGCAATATCTGGCCGAGTCATTTGTCATACATGATCAGGATTTTTTTTGTATTAATGTTTCACTTATGGCCCCTTTTTTCTTTGATATGACCTCGTGTAGTCACTTCTCATCCTCTCTCCTTGTATTAATCATCAGTACGCATTGCTTGTGAAAATCTGATCAATTCTGGTTAGTTCTGTTTGTCTGGTGTCATTTGGTTTCTCTAGCTGGAGTGAAAGTGTACATGCCCTTCTTTTACTGCATAGTGTTTCTGATATTTTGGGTAATAATGCTCATTGGGCAATCAGTATGTTGCAATTTTAGTTTATCATTGTTCTAGATATGACACTATTTTGGTTATGATACTACAGTAGTTTCAGTGCAACTGTAAATTACCTTGAGAGGATGAATAGAATGTCAAATTACTCTCTAATTAGATTGTCAACAAGTGTAAACCAACAAGGGAGATTAATTTTATAATAAAGAAACTCAGCAAATGTTCACTTTTTAGATTGTTACATATATCAGTATATGCAGAATATGAGACATCAAAGTATGTGCCTATGACAGGTAACCTATGACAGGTAAATGCCTAGATAGGTGGACTATTAGGAACTAATATAGGTGGATGTTACAGTAGATACCAGTACAGATGGCAAAGCCGAACATCTAGTTATGCTAGAATCACTAGGGGAAACAGGAAATTGTTTTACTGGTCTTATGATATTGTTTGTTGGTAAAGTTCAGGCATTCATAGCATCTTCATTTCAAACCTTGAAAGTAGCCTTAGAAAATAGAAAGGAGTAGGCGAGGGGAAGACTGGTAATTGTCTGTGGAAGAAACAATCTCTCTCTCTCTCTCTCTCTCTCTCTCTCTCTCTCTCTCTCTCTTTTCTGCTTTTCTTTCTCCTTAAAGCAGTTTGATCAATCTACAAATTTCAGACTTAAAAGAAGGAAAAACAAGTAAAATGAGGATCTGATAGAGTTTGGATTCAATTTGAATTTTACTGCTGGGTCTAGAATTTAGCTATGGTGGTACTGTAATTTCTTAGAGAGAACACGAGCCTGCAACTCCTAAATAGTAGGACAATAATAGGCTGACAGAGAGATAAATAGGAGCAAAATACCCTAGTTTAGGATTCTGTTAGATGGAAGTACATATGGAGTGACATTACCTTTTAGGGATTAACTAATAGCTATGCCGTACCTTATTCCTTATGGGAGTACTGGATAAGTCAATAGCAGAATCTGATGTTTCTAAAGAAGTAACAAGTGCCAGCACCTTATAGAGAAGCAAGGGCCAGTTTTCTTTTCTTTTTTTCTTCTTCGTAAAAAGGAAAAAAAAACGCCCACTATCTAATTTCTTGAACCTGCTGTTGAGCTTATGCTTTAAAACCTTGTTAATTTCTTTCCTTTGGTAAAATTTTGTCATAGTTTCCCTTTCATCTTCTCTCTTCGATGTTCTAATTCCTTCAATCCTATTCAACGCGGGTCAAATCCTCTAGCTGTTTAAATCCTGGTTCTTTGGTGGTCTATGATGCATGGGTATGGTATGGTGATATGATCTGACATGATGATGTGAATATTCTAATTTCTAGGAACAATGGGATACAGTACAACACGGATAGAAACAGACATACATACATGTGTGTGTGTGGAAATTCTAGGAACAATGGGGTATGGTACAATAGTAATACAAACATGTGTGTGTGTGTGTGTGTGTGTGTGAGAGAGAGAGAGAGAGAGAGAGAGAGAGAGAGAGAGAGAGAGCACGCATGTGCGTGTGAGGAAGTCAGTGAAAGGATATCTCCAATCTCCATTTGTTGAATTCCCACTTTGTTAGCCGTTATTGGAACAAAACAATGATTGCATTCCTCAAGGGCTTCATAATTGTCTACGGGTGGTAGAACAACTTTTTTGAAGACTGTGTGTGTGTGTGTTTTCGAACCAAACATTGATTGCATCCCGCAAGGGCTTCATAATTGTCTAGGGGTGGTAGGACTCTTTTTTCGAAGACTGGGTGCATGCGCGCGCATCTGTTTGTGTGTGAAATTGTGTGCCACCTAATTTTTTTTTTTCACATTTTTAATAAATGAAAAAATTCTTGCCTTTATTTTAGCTTACTTTAGCACAAGAATCTATGAAAGAATCTACTAAAACACAAAACAGAACAAAATTTAAAAAAGTAACAGTAACAATTTTACTAAAGATGGTTAAAATATTTCTTTTCAAAAGAAAAATGTAAAAAAAAGGCCAACATGTGTGTAAAACAGATTTAAAACGGACTTTGGCAAAAATGCACGATTTTTTTGCTAACTTTTCTTTTTAAATGGAGTTTTAAACTGAGTTTTACTAACAATGGTGTTTGACTAGTTTTGCTTTCGCCCTTCATGAGGATGATCATAGACTATATAACCTGAGAAATGAGATATAAACCTAAGCATCATTGTAGTTCCCTGCATCCATCGAAGTCTGGTTAGCCATGGAGAGCAATTCTAAATTGAGATGGCTCGGGTGAAAGATTGAACTAATTTATGACAAACCGTAACCTGGCATCAAACATGAACTATACGATCTTGCCTCCAGGCTAAGCTGAATAATTAAAGCTCCTTGTTTGTAAGGGGAAATATTTGTCACACGGTGATCTGCATCTTGTTAAAAGTTTTGGATATTTTACTAAATAACTTAGTTCTTCTTTTTTCTGCTTATTACTTTCTAAAAGATGTTTTCCCCCAGATTCACGAGGTTATTGGTGTGGTATATCAGTACATTAAACTATTGCGTCAGTCTGCTCCACAAGAGTGGATATTCAAGGAACTTCAAGATATTGGGAATATGGAGTTCAGGTTTGCTGAGGAGCAGCCCCAGGATGACTATGCAGCTGAACTTGCAGGTTCCCTTGCTATATTTACTTTAATACATTTGTCTCTGTTGTACAATGATTGCACTGCTAAATTCTTTGTTAAAAATAATAGTTATAAGTTTTACTTTGGGAACACTAGTTTGTATATCACTAGCATGGTATGCATATTATGGTTCATCTAATTTCTATGCATATCCTCCACTTAAAGCCCTGCTATTGTATTTTTCTTGCACAAAATACTATAGTGATCATGATACTGAGATAACTCGTCCAAAATCTAACCAATTTAAGAACTTTTGCTGCAGAGAATTTGCTTTTCTATTCAGAAGAGCACATCATATATGGAGAGTATGCATTTGAACAGTGGGAGCCCAAATTGATTGAATCAATTCTCAGCTTTTTCACACCAGATAATATGAGGATTGACATATTGTCAAAGTCTTTTGATAAGAAGTCACGAGGTAATTCTTTGCTTTGCTGTTCTCCTATGTGATATTGAATCTTACATCCTAGAGAAGTTCTTAAGGGTTAGATTTCAGAAATAGATTCTATGCATCATGGTCGAATATGTACATAACATGAGATAAACAACAATGTAATCATGATTGGGTGGCAGAATACTTTCTTGTGAAAGTTTGTACAAACCCTGAGTTTGACATGGGTTTTTCTTTAAACCTCAAGGGCAAAGGTATGTGATGTGAAACGGTGTGTGCGTGGCATAAAGGGAACCAGTGATATGATCAAACTCGCTATGTTTCATCAAACAGAAAGATTTCGGCAGGAAAGCATTCTAAATTAACATTGTCAAACAAATGGTTTTAACAAAATATTACATGCTTAGTTTGAATATTTCTAATCTCAATTAAATCTAATTACAATACCTATATCATGCATGACAAGTTCTAATCTCAATATCAATAATAAGCAATCATAGGATTTGCAGAATCACACATCTCACCTAATATTGTGCAACAGACAATAATGATAATATTTCAGAGATAAATCAAGTGATGTAATCAACTAAAAACTCAGTTGCTGAAATAAGACTCACGATATAGAGCTATTGTTGATGCTGTTATTGAATGTTGTTACACTGTTACTGAACTCGTGGTTGAAGTATTTCATCAAACATGTATTGTTCAGATAGAAGGACTAATGCGGACGCAAGTGGGAGACTTAGAGTAGTGCAACAGTGATGCGTGCTGGTGCTGCACTGCTGTTGTTTCTGCTGCTTCTATTGCTGCTATTACTGTTGCGCTGTTGTTGTTGCTACTTCTATTGCTGTTGCCACGTTGCTACTGTTGTTGCTGTGCAGCTACTGCTCCTACTGAGGGAGGGATCCGAGAGAGCGGAGAGCAACACGTTGTTGGAGTATGTTGTTGACAGGTTTTGAAAAGGGTAGAGGGAGGAGGGGTAGGGCCTAGATAGAAAAACTGAGTGATGGAAAGAGAGGGGAAAGAGACAGCCAGCAAAAGAATTAGTGAGAGATTAAAGAGAAGATTAGGGAAGGAGATGAGCCAGAGGGAAGAGAGCAAAGAAGGGAGAAAACCATTGTTTTTTTAAACATTCATTTATTGATTCTGCAAATATAATACATAAGCACATATATGTTACAAATTTACAACCATCCGCTAAACTAGTTAACTGCCCACTATGCCATGTGGTTGTGTGCAATAACTAAATGAAATACATCTTAAATACATGGAAATACAACAGAAATAAAATAAAAGATAGAGGATAATCAAACAAATACCATAATGTTCTCATCGATTCTCCCAAAATGGGAGAGAACTGGACCCAATCGAGTCAATTGCGAACTGCTCTCCTACTGCTGTAAGTTTGTTTCTTGCATCTCAGATTATTAGTCAAGTTGCACTATAAAGTTATCATCTAAAATGTTATTTTTTTCTGTTGTATAGGATGCATATTTGGATGTGAGAAAGTGAAGGACTCTCAAAAATTAGCTTAGGATAAGGCTCATCAATTAGTGGGTTGTTTATGGATAATCAAAATCTTGTAAATCACTTGGTCTTCAATATTGAAAATAGAACTGATGCCAAATCTATAACATAAGTATTGTAATTTAAATTCTTGTAATCTAAGCATTCATTTATTGATTCTGCAAATAGAATACATGGGTACATATATGTTACAAATTTACAACCACCCTAAACTAATTAACTACCCACTACTCCATGTGGTTGTCTGCAATAACTAACTGAAATATATCTCAAATACATGAAAATACAACTGAAATAAAATAAAAAATAAAAGACAATCAAACAAATGCCATGATGTTCTCATCAGTATGCCAGTGAGGCCTGCATCAGTGGGAATGGTAACGAATTGGGTTGTGGAGGTCTCAGGTTCAAAGCTGGCTAAGGCATTTGTTCCAAATATGGTGCGTGTTGGGTTGGGGGTATGGAGGGTCATTTAAGACACTCTCGATTAGAAGTCCTAAACATTTTGTGCATGAATTGCTTTATACATGTCATTTTCTGCTTTTTCCAACTGGAGAGTAAAGGCTTCTGTCGAATTGGGTCCTGCTTGGATATTATTTTGTTGAAGGCCTAATAATATCTGTTTTTCCCAAAGAGAGCCATAACACATTTTCACCTAATTTCTGTTAAAGAACTGTTTTGGTGCTCATGGTACATATTGCTGTTCAGACTGACAATCTATTTGATTTCAAACATTATACGTTATTAACTATTCACTGATCTGTATTGGTGCAAACAGGAAAAACTATCAATGGAGGTTAATCTTATATATATATATATATATATATATATATATATATATATATATATATATATATATATAGAGAGAGAGAGAGAGAGAGAGAGAGAGAGAGAGACTTGTGTCGTTTCGGAAGGATTCGAGGCTGAATCCTTCCCACTCAAGTACAACCCTACGACATCTGAATGCTAGATCCATTCCATTGAAGTTGATCTTCATTATCTCAAATAACTGAAAATCAAAAATCATATATTTTGAATATCTTTTTTCCATCTATCAAGTAGGCGCAAATGTACGGCCGAAAATAACATATTACTTGGTTCTATATCTTTAGACATACAAATTCTCGATCCGATCATTTCATCATGATCTAAACACTTAAAAACCCTCGCACGTCAATTTTTGTTAGATTTCAAATATTCTACACTGTTAAACTAACCAACTCACTATTTTGGACGTCCATTTTGTGCCTACTTGATGGATGGGCAAAAGTATTCAAAATACTTTTATTTTTAGTTATTTGAAATAATATAGATCAACTTTGATAGAGTGGATCTTGCATTCAGATGTTTTAGGGTTGTATTTGAGTGGGAAGGATTTGGTCTCGAATCCTTCCAGAATGACGTGTAGTTCCGGAAGGATTTGACTCGAAACCTTCCCACTTAAATACAAACATCTGACATTCAAATACACGATCCACTTCGTTGAAGTTGATCTATATTATTTCAAGTATCTATAAACCCAAAATCAAGTATTTTAAATACTTTTTACCCATGCATCAAGTAGGGAAATACAGAGGGCCTAAATAGTAAGTTGGTTAGTTTAACAGTGTAAAACATTTGAAACCTAATAAAAATTAGTTTGTAGGGGTTTTAAATGTTTATGTCATGATCTAATGGCCGGATCGAGAATTTGCATGTCTAAAGACATATATCTAACTAACTCACTATTTTCAACCGTCCATTTTGCGCCGCTTGATGAATGAGCAAAAAACATTCAAAACACTTGATTTTTTATTTTTAGTTACTTTAAATAATATAGATCAACTTCAACGGAGTGGATCATTTATTTGAATGTCGGATGTTGGCATTTGAGTGGGTAGGATTCGAGCTCGAATTCTTCCAGAACTACACAAGTCTCTCTCTCTCTCTCTCTCTCTCTATATATATATATATATATATATATATATATATATATATATATATATATATATATATATCCTTGAAAAGGAATTTCTGGTTTCTACAATCTTTGATGTATAAATCTGCAGTAAAGTCATGGTTTCCAGCACCTATTTTTGATTTACTGCAGAAGATCTAATTCAAAACTATGGGAACAATCCTTGTGCTCTGAGATGGTTATTTTGACTTTCTGAATCTGTAAAATAAGCACTTTCATATACATAAGAAAAATTCAAAGTAGACTTTCCATGAACAAGTTCTTAAGTGAGAGAGATGATTTTGTCTAAAAAATTTGTTTGCTTGGCATATAAGCTCTTTCTTGAATAAGACAACTAAAATACACAAATTGTATAAACAAGGTTCTTAAGCAAGTCAAATGATGTTTCGTAAAAACAATTAGAGAATTCGAGGCGCCTATTTACTGCTTACTGATGTGCTGCAATAAACACACTCTCTCTCCCTAACACACATACACACACATCCATTCATATATTTTATGTGTATGTATGTCTCTATATGTATTATTATCTATATATGTGTGTATGTGTGCCCGTACGTATTTATCTGAAGAACACTTCCAACAACCGGTCGGAATTATGACAAATAACTGTGTATTATGTTATCATTATTTCACTACTGTCTAGGTACTGGCGTATTGTAGACTGACAATCAATAAAGCCCGATCACGTCTAGAGATCCAATGTTAAAATTTTATTGAAACTGTTAGGGGAAGAGCCATTGACCTAATCAGATTCTTGCAATCGACATACTGCCATCACAATTTGCAGGAAGCATCATTGACATGCAGCCATCACAATTTGCAAGAAGCATCATTTTCCACCTGGGCCTGCAGTTGTTTTCTGTCACTTGGGTGCAAAAGGATAAGACCTGTGGATGTATCTAGAGATTCATTGGTGATGTAAGATTCTAATTTAGACAGTTATAGAGAAAGAGCATATTTATTATCCTATTACAACACTTTGCAACTTGCAAATCAGTACTACCAATCACAATTGCAGGTAGAACCTCACAATAGGGCCATAACTGGATCTTGTAAATGGAGGTTAACTGTTGCAACACCACGATCCGAAATCATGACATATCATGTCGCAACATCCATTATGCAACAATTATGCCTTTTGACCATTCACGGGTATGTTATACCCCATAGTTTTTTTGGCCCAGAGGCCCATCACTTTAGTTTTGATGATGATTAACTCATGTAGTTATAGTTTACTAATAATCTTGTGTTTAAATAGTTTTAGTGATTTATCAAGATATTAGTTGGTGTTTAGCTTCAACAAAGGAGTTTTGGAGTTTTCACATGGTGATTCAAGAGCTCGCGCGTTAAGATCGCATCTAGCACTCGGTTGGAGTTAAGCTCGTTGGATCGTATTTGGATCGAGTCAACTTGGAGAAGGAGTTCTACAAAAAGACCTCGGTTTATTTAGTTTAGTTTATTTAGATCTTGTGTAAAGGTAGATAGTGTTGATATGCTCAAGTTCACACACATACACAAGTTTATTGTTTTTCGGTTTAACCAGTTTTGGATTTCGTGTCAAAATTATAGATATATATCTTATATGTATATTGGATTCTATCCATATACAATATGCTTCAAATTTGTTTCATTATCATATTTTTGTATTTACATGAGTCTTGAAAAAATTGGATTTCTATTTCAAAGTTTGAGTTTTGGAAAATACCATTTTTGTTTAAAAGCTAAATTTCAATATCACAAAAATGGTTCAAATTGTTTGTAATATGTGTTGAATTATAGTCACACATATTTGGTATTCAAAGATCTTAAAAGAACTTATTTTTGTGGAATTTATGTGATTTTATGGGATTTAATTGAAATTAAAAAAAAAGTTTTCAATACCCTTAATCCCCAGCCAGATCAGCTGGCGGTCGACCGAGCCGATCGATCGGATCAGTGGCCGGTCGACCGGAACGGTTGACCGATGTGCACAAGGGACGTGCACATGGCCAGCCATGAAGGCCGGTCGACTGCGCGGTCGACCGACTGAGAGTACCCCACTCTCGGGTGCTGGTCGGTCGACCGAGCGGCCGACCGATGACTATGGCCGTCGACCGGGTGGTCAATCGGAGCCACAACGGTCATAAATATGACCGTTGCGCCAGCGGTCGACCGGAAGGGCAATTTTGCCCTTTCCTGCTACCAACGGGCAGTTTCTTGAGTGGTTATAAATAGCCGCCCTCTTGAGCTATTTTAGACTTGATTTTTGAGAGCTAAAATTTCTATCTATTTCAGTGGTTTAGCAAGAAGTTTTTAAAGAGTTTTTGGGTTAAAAAGATTTATCTTTATTTATTTTTCAAGGGTTGGAATATTTCAAAGAAAAGAGTCTTTTGGGAATTTCTTTTGATCTTGATTTCAATATCTATTTGAAGATTTTCTCAATTATTTTTCTTTGTTCCAAACACCTTGTTTTCTCACACTTGAGCTATCATCTCTATCCTATCTATATGATCTTTATTTTGTGAGAAAATTGGTTTGTGGTCTATTGTGATCACCAAAGTTGTTTGTGATCTTTATAATCACCAAGAGTTGTAACATTTCTTTGCTTTGGGTATCCCTCTAAGTGTAGAGGTGATTGTGTTTATTGGTATCCCTCTAAGTGTAGAGGTGATTGTTGGAGTTTTGGTTTTGAGCCTCTCTCTCTAAGTATAGAGGTGATCTTTGTTTGGCTTAGTGCCTTATCCCTCTAGTGAGAGGTGATTGTTGTTGTGCCTAGCCTCTTGTGTAGAGGTTGTTTGTTGGAGAGAGGAGTTGTGTACTCCTAGTTGTATTTGCCAAATCCTCAGTGGAGGTCCCTGTGTGAGAAGTCCTGTGTGGACGTATAGTGGAAATCCTTCTGTGTGAAGACGAGTACGTAGAGCAGTGGCTCGAATCTCGAAACATATCTTGGTGTTTGCGATTAATCTACTATATCTAAACTCTCTCTTTTATGTCTTACATTATTTCATATTGTTCATATCATACATATATGCTTGGTATTGTTTGTGTGCCTCCTAGTGTTGAACCAAGAGAGTTTTACATAGCACCTCAACTCTTATTTAGAGTAATTTAGAGGAGTTAGTTTAAAGCCATTCACTGGGAATTCGGCTACACTCTTTGGTTACACTTAGTGTGTTGCAATTAGTTTTTAATTCCGCATCATTTGTCATTAGATTAGCCATACACCTATTCACCCCCCTAGGTGTATTTTCAAGTTTATATTATGCCCATAGTTTATATTATGGACCAAAAAATAGAAATCCTTTTTGGATGTTTGTTGGCTTTTCATGTAACCAATATGGTAGTTGTAACTAATAATTATTAAATTGTAATTGCATGCAATTCCTATCACACAACAAAAAGATATAGACAAGAAAAATAAATAGATCCATTTGCACTGGACTGGAGTGTCCTGCTACTACTTTTAGAAGTGTTAGAACATACAAATATTTTCCTCAACCAATACCACTGCTTTGAAGTTTTGGTGCAGTGTTAGGGACTTTAAGATGATACAAGAGGCAATCATGTTCAAATCCAGTTGAGTGTTTACTTATAAGAGGATTTTTATTTTTTAGAAGAAATTATTGTTGCATAGAAGCCTTTGTTTCAGTCAATACAAAGGGCTCTCGTGGCAAAAAATATATTTCTCAATCCTCACCACAACTTCGAAGTTTTGGTGTAGTGACATGACTTTAAGAAGTATTCACTATGCGGATAATCCACTTCAAATTGCAAAATAGAGCTCCAAATTGAAAATCAACACCGTTGGATGTGATTTACAATGGATGAACATTCTATTAACAAAAAAAATTACTTCAACTTTTAGATGTATTTACAAATCAGATATTTCCTCTTCAAATTACAAGACAAAGCTTCCAAATTGAAAATGTGATGTAATTTAAGGCACGTGAACTTTCTATAAAGCAAAAAATCAATTACTTCATACTTGCAATGTCTTTTACTCATGCATCAAGCAATCACCACAATAGATGTTTCTGGGTAATTTATGTTGCAGATCATATTCAGCAGTGTGGATTTTCAATTGGAAGCTATCTTGCAATTTGAAAGTGGAACCATCTACATCACATCTTATGGAAGTAGCCCAGCTCCACTCAAGTGCACTATTTAAGAATGCTAGATTTCTAGTGCGTGTTATGCAATAAAGCATGCAAACAAACTGGAAATAGAATTTACCATATCCATGATCCATTCCCAAATCATTAATACTGATATGGATACAGATTGACTAGGTAAGAAAAACTCATATCCAAAATTAGAGATAGATATAGATACGGATACAGCTCATATATAAGTGAATGTCATAGATTGGCTAAACGAATATACTTTGTTTTAAGGATTCAAGATTCATAAATTACATTGGGACAAATCATCCACATTGTGCTCAAAGTGATAAAAGAAATTATACGTGCTGTCCACAAAGCACATCCACAAGAACTTGTCCTCGGATCTTACAGGTTATCTATCAGAGTAGCTTGCACAATGCACATAAATTAACAAATTAATTTAACAAACAAATCAAAAGTTTATACTGTATTCTATAATGCTACAATATCAATTCATAAACTTACAATAAATCACAATTAATACATAAAACATATATATATATATATATATATATATATATAGAGAGAGAGAGAGAGAGAGAGAGAGAGAGAGAGAGAGAGAGGGGGGGGAAATGAGAGAGACTGAAAGGTAGAGAATAATTGTGTGTGAGAGAGAGTACCTCACTATCGCTGCCTTACAACTTGTTACCTGTTGCCTTTCTCCTGCCAGAGAGAGGAGAAGAGAATCCGTAGAGATGAGGATTGGGAATTTTGGTGCAGACACCTGTCCTGCTATACCCAAAAAGACCACTCATCATATCCGTGATGAGTCAACATATTGAGAGATGTAGGCAATGGGAATTTTTAGTAATAATAACAAAATAAAAATAATAGCAGTCTATAATATTATGTTACTAATTTAACTTACTAACATATGCATAAGTTATGTACTAATTACTAGTGTTTACTATAAAGAATCAGTAGTAAGTTATTATACATTATTAATACATTATTATATCTTATTATTAAATCATTATATATTTGGATATCTATATAGTATCTGCCTTTTTTCATCTTATTTGTATCCGTGTGGCCCGGATATGGAATCTCTTACCCGTATCTGCATCCAAAGCGGATAAAGATCCGAAACAGTGGAGATATATCTGCATCTGTCCGGATCCCTATATGCAATGCATTAACAACAACAACAACAATAAGCCATTTGTCTCAAGTATTTAGGGTAGGCTATATGAACCAAAAGAGAATTACGCCGGATCGGGCACATGGATCATCTTTCTCCACTCATTCCTATCGAGCAATATGCCTTCACTAAGACCTTTAGCCTCTATATCTTGTCGTATTACCTATATGCAATGCATGTTTGCATAAAATAGAATTTTGTTTCTTGGCTAGGGGTGTTCACGGGTCAGGTTTAGACGTGTTTCGAGGATACTTTAAACCCGAACCCAAATTTTCAGTCTGGTTTTTGGGTGGATTGAAATCCGCTCATCAGGTTCCGGTTTGGGTTTAGGTCGGTCCGGGTTTCAAGCACGATACGAGGGTTTGGGCGGGTTTTGATGGGTTTAACAAATGACATACTATGTAGAAGGTCTAGTTTATCATACATATAGATAGATGTATATATGCAAATCTTATATTATTATGCTTCCATATACCTAACATGTAAATACATCACCATGTATAAATATTATTTAAACATATATAATATTGTACTATAAAAAGGGGAGGGGTTCAGGCAAGTACGGGTTCGATCTCGAGTTTTGTCGGGTTCGGTCAGGTGGGTTTTGAAGAAAATGAAAACCATTGATTGGGTTCGGGCAGGTTTTTAGACTATTATAAAACCTGCATTTTTCGGGTGGGTTTTAGGTGTTTACGGGTTTAAGCCCGATCCATGAACAGCCCTATTCTTGGTATAGTCACACAACAAATATATTAGAAAGGCATTAAATTGAAGAAGAAAAATATAACTTTTGAATTCAAATCTGGTTGTGATGTGCTTACCATTGTTGGTTCCTCTCCATTTTTTTAATTTCGATCTGAATTTAAATATTAAGTTTATGTGGTGTTTGGGGTGGTGGGTTGGTTGGTTCTATGTGTATACGTGTGGGTGTTGATTAGCTAAAGAATATGTTTATTTTATTCTAATATTGCAACTCTTGTACTTGTTAAATGTCATCTCAGTTTGTTTTTGATGTACATTTATCCCTAGTTTCAGCTATTCAGTATGAGCCTTGGTTTGGGTCGCCTTATATTGAGGAAGATGTTCCACTGTCTCTTCTTGAAGCCTGGAAGAATCCGCCCATTATAGACTCATCTTTGCATTTTCCTTTGAAAAATGAGTTTATTCCTTGTGATTTTTCTCTTCGCAATGCTGGTGCATCGAAACTTGCAAATATAAATTATCCAAAATGCATCGTGGACCAGCCACTTGTGAAATTTTGGTACAAGATGGACTCAACATTCAATGTGCCCCGTGCAAACACTTATTTTTTGATAACTGTGAAGGATGGATATAGCAGTGTAAAGAGCTGTGTTTTGACAGAGCTGTTTGTAAATCTTCTCAAAGATGAGCTGAATGAGATACTGTACCAGGTAATATTTATTTGAACATTTCTCAATTCAAGCATTGGACATGAAAATGCTTGTTGAAAAGTTTTTTTTTTTGCTTTGGAGAAGCTACTCTTCTCAAGTAACATGTCAAATCTATTAGAACCATGATTGTTTGGTTTTAGCATTGCAGCAGTGATGATTTTATATTTCATATCTACCTATGACCAGCACACACATACAATTCGCTAAGTAAGATATTGTTATGTTTATTTATTTAAATTCTTATCAATACTTTGAGGTTAATAATGGAGTCTTGTTTTAGGAGTGAAATCTAATCCAGTTTCTTATTTAGATATAGGTACATCCTGAAAATTATAGTATACTTGACCTTGGTGCGTTTATCTCTTGACATATATTTATCAGTTAGCAAAACTGGTCAAGGATGTAGTTTATAGTAGAGCACAGTTGGTCTGCAATCTAATAATTGTTTCTATTAATGTTTTCAATTATAGTCTTTTTAGTTATAGCTTGCATAGATTAGTTGATTGGTGTCTATTGTTGGAAACTATACATAAGCTTGATTAACGCCACATGGAAACATCTATTTATGTTCCTTGTTGGTTTACATGGAGATTTCAAACCAGCATTCTTTTCAGAAAGAGAAACAAAAGGATATAAGTAAAATGCAAAAAAATATTTGGATCAGCCTTTCGAAAATATTTTTGTTTAACCATCAACCTTAATCTTCTTTAAAGTAGGATTTTTAATTTGATTTGGAGCTTATTAAGATTGGGAGTGATACACATGATGACAAAAGCCTCTCGAAGTTTCACCATCATCACCATTTCTTTTCCTTATTAAAATGGGGTCAGTCACAAGGCTCCGTGATAGGATTGGCTAAATTTTACATCCACAGTTCATCCTGAGGTCAACCCTTGAACTTGGTGGCACATTTATGACTTAGGAAGAATGTGGCAATAGAGGGCTTGCCGTAAATCTGAGAAGGCCATTTGGGGAGTAAGAAAATCTACCTCACCTTATTGTTCATGTAGTTTAAGCTCCTGCAACGAAGGAGAAATCCTCCAAAGATATTACGAAAATTTCTAAAAGAAGGAGAAAGATGATACGTTTGCTGTAGGAAATTTCATTCTAATCCAAGGCACAGATAAAGTCACAGAGCCAAACAGATCCCACTTCTTCCTCTCATTTATCATGTATCATTAGTTATTGCAGCCTTTTTAAATGTATTTTATTATTTTAAAACTGTTATAGAACTTTTTTTTTTCTGAATTTAAATTTTATAAGTATGAACATGGTACAAATTATTCACACGTATACTCTGAGTTTGGGTAATTAATTATAGGACCATCATAGATCCAGATTTTGATGGTTACATTTGAAAGTGATCTTGATTTTTTTTCCCTTCAATTTTTTGGAGAAGCTTGGACATACCTGTGGAGATTTTAATCTTAGGCTTACTTTTAGAGGTCACTATTTGAGTTGCTTATACATTGCATGGTTTAACCTACTTTGCTGTTGGGGAATATGGTTGCTACTTTGCTCTAGAATCGAGGAATGTGTTTCGAGGACTTGTGATGGTCACCTAGGGGGAATTGATGTGAACTGTTGGACAGAGGAAATTAATGGGAAGAGGTGTTGTAAATAGTCATCGACGAAATATCTTCCACTGACAACAATCGTCACTTGTGCTTCAAGAAGTCTGGTGCATGAGAAACTGAAGGTTGCAGGAAGACTAGATCCACCTCTGACGACGAATGAGCCTACAATGATACAATACACTCTCGATGCCTCTGAATGATGTTCACTTTATTATTTGAAACAATGAAAAGAAACCAAAAGAAGAAAAAAAGAGAGAAAAAAACCAGAACACTAAAGGGATTGTGTGTACTTAAAACCAAAGTGAAAAAATGTGCAAATTACAGGAAATGTATCACTCGTTCGGTTTTACTTAGGGATGTAAGCTGATTGGATACGCAGGGGATACAGGTACTACCATGTTTGTTTCCATTTTCTTGTAGCGGATAGGGATTTGAGTGCGGATTAGTACGGATAATGTCCAGATAATTGAACATAACATCTACATTTGACAAAAAAGAACTCAAAGCAGGATCAGACATGAACACTAGTTGGTTATTTGAATATAGTTTATTATTCAAAAGCAGGATTTTAATACTTTATTTTTTACTTCTCATACATAACAACTGAAATGTATATATCAAATTGCATTACCTGTAATACTAAATAGACTTTAATTTATATGCATGAAGATGTATTCAATTACTCAAATATTTATTCAGATGTGTGGACAGTTTACCATTATTTGTATCTTGTATATATATTTCAAATGAATGTATTTTAGATATCCTTATTTTTCAAAAAGACGTGCCAGATTCAAATCAGGCAATTTTTTAACCGCTTACATTCATTGTTTTACATGTAAGGAAGAAAGCCAATATGTGAGGAAGGTCAATTCCTTCTTACTTGAAAGGAATCTAGCTATGGGTAACCTATATGCTATACAATGCAGGGAAGGAGGGAGGGAGATCCCTGCAGAGTCAACCTCAAACTTCCATTATGTGTGGAAGTAATTTAGTTAAATCCTATGGTCCAATTCTAAATTTGTTATCCTCTCTCTCTCTCTCTCTCTCTCTCTCTCTCTCTCTCTCTCTCTCTCTCTCTCTCTCTCTCTCTCTCTCTCTCTCTCTCTAAGCCCCTCCAAAGTGGGAGAGAATGCTTATTCATAGGAACAGATATGGTAAAATTTATCATTTTTTACTCGGCCTGATTGGGAAGCCTACTCTCTGCAAGAAGGCAAAGGTAAGAGGCTCCTGGTTGACCAAATGGCTTTTGATGAACTACACGGGAAGTTTACATGGTTTTAGAGGAGCCTTTAGTGCCATCTAGTCTGGTTATGTAGTTCAATATGCACTGCCAGCCGTATGCCAACTGGTACTTAGGTTAGGTTGTTCATCTTGAGCCACTTGCTCTAGGTTTTATCAGGCAGGTCATTTAATTCCAGTTGTTCTGGGCAAGCGGAGACCTATAGTTAGGTCTGAGTTAGTTCCTATGTGAATGGTTTGAGAATTGGAGAAACCAAGAATTTTTGCTGTGGGTTTACATACTAGGTAGATGTAATTGTGACATCTGAACGGGGACCATAAGATCAAGAGTGGGACATCAATGAGGATGAGTTTCACCCAAATCTATCACTCAATTATTATCTTTTGTTTTCCATTTTGAATCTTCTATTGTTTATGGATCACTCTATGTCTGATTTTGGTTCGAATTTAGATTTAATAAGTTTAAAGCATGACATTGTAAAAAATATATTAATTAGTTGGATTCAGCAATCGCCATAGATCTAAGCTTGATGGTTAGAATCATTTGAATATTGCCTGATACCAATATGCATAGTTGATATCAATATGACCGAGACGATAGCGATATTATTGATACAACCAAGATGAAATTGCCGGTTATTGTCGATGTTCCCGATTTTGACAACAGAAACCTATGCCCAATATTGATACCAAGATTCCAAACCATGGTTAGAACTATATCTAGTTGGGAGGGATTTACCCTTAACTATTTGGCTGGGATTCGACCTCTTTATTTGAAAGGAGACTTGATTTTTTCCATTTTGGAGATGTTTTGAGTTTATTCATATTTGGAACAATATTTTTTAAGCGATGATTGCAAAAGAAAAAAGGAAGTAATAAAATATATACATAAAAACTCTTGAAGGTAAAGAGGAGTATGATCTCTTTATTCCACCCTTTGTCTTGTTAATTTCTCTTTACTTCTGACTTTAGTTTGATAATCTCTGTGGAATTTATGCTCTCTATATTCAATCATTCAACTTTGGAAGACACCTTTTTAGGCTCATCAGCCCAATCTCTCATGTTCTTGGAATTCTTGTTAGTTGTAACTTTTAGATTTTTTGTGGTTCAAGATTATTTTGAGCTGTGAATAATGGATGACTTAATTGATGAATATTTTTTTATTTTCTACATAAAGTTGTGATAATTTTTGAGTTTGCATCAACATAGTTTGCATATTTCTCTTATTTTAGCCATGTTTCTCATTGGCATGCTTATTTAAATGGTTGATTGTGCTACTTTAGAAGATTGGCATAAATTCAATATATATTCTACTACTATCATAGTGGTATACTCGTCAAGTAGGAAGAATAACTTTTATTAAAAAAACAGAAACTTTTGATATATCTTGATGGTATGAAATCACATAAATAATGCAATATGCAATACTTCGAATTTAAGCTTTTATTCTTTATTGTAAATAATGCTTGTAATGTTCGCCTTAGTTATATTAATCTTATGCGTAGCTGATCATCATTCTGTTATCTGTAGGCTGGTGTCGCGAAGCTTGAGACATCTTTGTCAATTATTGGTGACAAGCTTGAGCTTAAACTCTATGGTTTCAATGATAAATTATCTACGTTGCTATCCAAAATTTTGACTCTATCAAAATCCTTCTCACCAAATATTGATCGTTTTGAGGTACTTATTTATTAATTACTCAAATCTTCTAATTTACTTTTATAGTTTTTCCTTTATTTTGCTTAAACTAAAAGAGATGTCTTTGTGGAATTTTGACTTCTCTAGTACATTCTGTTAATTGAAATTGATTGTTTGCAGACATTATGTTATAGTAGTTATTGTGTATAAATTTGTCTAGATTCAATGCACAAGAGCTTAGATAATTAGGGCTTGATGAAGCTTAGCCTGTTCTTAGGTTAAACATGTTTCTTGATAGGCTATTTCCATTCCTGGCTATGAAGGTCCAATTATTGAATGTACCAAGCTTAAGTCTATGTAATTGGTGCTGTCAAGTTTGAATTATGTACGTACTGGTGTGTTTCTTGTCACAAGTATCGGCTGCAACTTAGGATCTAACTGGCACCTGTTCTTTAAGAAGTTGAATCTTAAATTACTGTGTCAACAGTTCTTTTTTCTTTATTAGTATCTTACTACTGTTTCAAGGATGCATAGGCATGCATATGCTGTACACATTATAGATGTAGATGCGCGCGCGCGCGCGCACACACACAACTCTCTTCTCTCTCTCTCTCTCTCTCTCTCTCTCTCTCACTCACACAGACACACACACACACACACACACACACACACAAGAACAAGTGTGCTGATGTGTACTAAGCAGTGGGCCTTTGGCTGGTAGGGTGAAGCTGTAAGAAGGCTGGTTAATTTCGGTGGGTCCCACTCCTGAGATTATATGGGGTATGTCAATCCTTGCTTGTGGCCAGCTTGATTGTTAAGGATAACAGTCAAACCTACCTTGTTAAGCATAACAGTCAATTGTTAATTTTTTTAATGGCACCTTTTCAATGATCCCTTTGTCTCTTGAATTCCATATGGCTTGACTTATTTAATTTACATCACTTTTACATTTTCTTGGTTCTTAAACTATGGAATATCAAAGTCAAGTGTTTTCTTGGTTTTGAATCTCAAAATTATAGGAAAGTTGAAAGCTTTGCCTCATAGTTTCAGCACTTTGATGACTAATTGATTGTTAAAGCTGTATATTAAATCTTTGGATTTGCCCACCACCCCCCCCCCCCCCCCCCAAACAAAAAAAAAAAAACACCCCTAAAACCAAAAAAAAAAAAATATCCTGCCAAAATCACTATTGCGACACACTTATACATCCAAAGCATAGCTCTAATGTCACACTGCAGTACATATGACTTCCGACCACAAAGTATAGGCATTCTTCATTCTGTCATTTAACATCCAGGATAAATGATCCCATGTTAGTTATATTAAATATCACCATATTGTAGATGCAGGAATATGTCTGTGTAGACAAATATTTCTAGGTTGCTGGAGGGTAGAATCCTTTGTACATTTTCCACAATTTTGCTAATTTCGTAGTGGGCTATTTCTAGAATCCTTTGTTGGTTTTAAATTTTCCTATTTCCTGCAATAGTTATTACT
Organism: Agave tequilana; assembly: GCA_038442645.1. NCBI lineage: Eukaryota > Viridiplantae > Streptophyta > Magnoliopsida > Asparagales > Asparagaceae > Agave > Agave tequilana. The sequence continues at coordinate 73,041 of JAVJIF010012910.1, forward strand.
TGCTTGTAAGATTTTTGTATGGTTATTTTAACTTGACTTATAATCTTTAAGCACCTACAAATCAGCGGGCCTATTTAACGTAGTACGGTGAGTTGGAAATGATGACCAACTTCTATGTACACCTGGTGGCAGCAAACTAGCCCAGTTCAGTTACATGACTGGCATGCAAGTTCACTGCACTGCAATAGCATCCACAGATTTGACCTTTTCCTTTTATCACATTTGATGTTCTTCCCCATGGATCATTGCCTAAATTAAAAAATACTAGATTTATTTTCTATTGATAACAAGACTACAGCTTTCTTCAAATTTCGCACTACTGTAGTCTTTTATACCTTGTGGATTTTCTGGAAATAAGGAATGAGGATATTTTCGGTGAAGGAAAAAACCTTCTATCACTAGAGCTGTCTCCTGAAACTTTTGTCAGAACAAATAGGCTCTCATGCTAAACCTATGTATCTATCAGATATGCTATCAAAACGCCTTCTATCTAAATTGCAGTTATGCTTTTCTATCAAACCGGTGATTATTATGAAATAACCTGGAATCCTCCTCCCCCAACACACTTGAAGCTTACTTTGATGGTGCTTTGAACAATAATGGACCTCCAATTGGTTTCATTCTGAGAGAACCTGAGAGATAGCTCTAGTAAACCCATTATTGCTGGACATTAAAAAAAAAAAAACTTTACTACTTTTCTGTTATCAATCAATTAACTGTATTCTCTCTTTTGGGGATTGCAATAAGTTGTTGGTTTTTACAATGGCCCAATTCATATTGAAGGGGATACCATAAACACCATTAAAAAGATTTCTCTTCAAAAGTGTGGAGCGTGGAATTCCTGGACTATTCACTCTGCTATATTATCCTTGCTTCAAAAATCCGCATCTTATTTTCTCCAGCACTGTTTTCGTCAACTGCATCAAGTGGCTGACTAATTGGTAAATAAAGTCAGCCAAAACATCCAATCAAGCCTACTATATCTGGAAGGAGCATTTCCAAAAGGTCTTGAGTGTATGTCTATCAGATAATTATAAAATACATAGGAGATTTAGATATTTATGAAAAAGTATGTATATTTTGGAGTATATATGTTTGTTACATATTACATATAATCAATGTAATATGAGCCTCTAAGCCATTACAAAAAAAAAAATATAATAATACTGGAGATGTGTTGTATATAATATGAAAATGACATAGGAACTATGACAAAATGAAGGCTAAATTCCTACCATGACCTTTCAACTGAATTCAGTAAACTACCATGAACTTGATTTTTTGTAACTCCCGTGAACTTTTGTTAACAGATAACTACCACACAACCGTTAATGGAATTTTAAAATTACAATCTTGACTTCTTAGTTATTTATTGATATTCAAGTTATAGGGAGAAATTTGGTATTTTTGCAAAACAACACTTTATATTTTGTCACAAAAATAACTCAAGAGGGCCTTGTTATTATTATTATTTTTTTTTCAGACGTTCTTCACCTAATAATGATCGTAACTTTTTAGCATTAGCTAGCTCAAGTTGCCTCTAAATTTTGAAACGAAAGGGTGTTTGAACACGATATATTATGGGAGTCGGCATCCGTTATAGGGAAGTTGGGTCACACTGTAGATGGACAGAATTGTTAGGGTTTGAATAGGGGGAGGAAGAAGAAGAAAAAGGCTAGACAAATGGCAAAGATAATAATTATGAATATTTGAATAATAAAATTAAGAATTTCCAAAAAATAATAATTTGTTTGCATTAATGGTGAAATGAAATACATTGAAACTTTTCTGTACTTTTAATGAGAGATAATTATTTATTTCATGATTATATTTTTTTCAACTTAAAAATAATAAAGAATGTCAAAGTTTAAGCTAAGGGCATTTTCATCATTAAATGTCATGTGCTAGGCACATTACCACATTCTTGGACAAAGGTTTGACGTTGGCAATTTTCTTAAACAGTAAGGAAACATTCATGGTAGTTACAAGTAAAAAGAAATTTCATGTTAGTTTATTGACAAAGCATATAATTGATGGTAGTTTAATGTAATAGCCCAAGGTTAAGCACATGGATGTACATAGAGTAGAGAACTTACTCCAGTTGTAGAGATATCTCCTCATGCATAATAAGAGTTGAATTCTTTTGATAAAGACGTGTAGATTATGAGCTACCTGTCATTCTGCCTCCCCGATGATGTTCCAACACCTTTGGTTGCTTTCCTCTACTTTCACCGTTATATTCATCTCCTTTCCTATTTGTTTCCAGAATAACCTTGCAATTTTCATCCTCATTGGCATGCCTTCCCCACCTCCCTCATGTCCCCAGCATGCACACCACCCATTAACCCCCCTCTACAACTCAGACAAATCACACAGCAAATAATGCAGCACTGGAAGAGGGAATACATGGTTGAAGGATTCGAGAAGAAGTGTCAGATAAGATGAGCAATTGTGGCAGCACCAGCTGAATGCTACTTGCAGAGCAGGGGGCATGTCAAAATTATGGACAGTGGGTTCTCAAGGCCGAAATTGCTGAATTATGATTGAAGAAAGGAATGCTAAGAAACACAAAAATCAAAACCACAAGTGATCCAGCGAAACACATGAACATTACTGTCATGTTTCTTACCTGATATTTTCATAGTTACATTTTTCCTTTAAATTTTTGTGAAGATTAAACCCCCAAACCCTCCAACCCCAACCCCCCCCCCCCCCCCCCCCACCAAAAAAAAAAAAAACCGCACATTCACACTGCCATCAACAGGCACACTCACACCGCCATCATAACACGCGCACAACCCAAATTAATAAATTGCTGACTGGGGAAATTTTGCCAGGTTATCAAGGAAGATATGGAAAGATCCTACAGAAATGCCAATATGAAGCCTTTAAATCATTCGACCTACTTGAGATTACAAGTGTTGCGTGAAAGCTTCTGGGATATAGATGACAAACTGGCCTGCCTCGTTAAATTAACTCTTTCTGATTTGAAGGCCTTCATTCCTAATCTGTTATCTCAGGTACTGTAGGCTCACTTTATGTTGATATTAATTGTATTGATTTCTGCAATTTCTATAACATTAGCTCTGAAGCAATTAGAACCAAATTATACAGTGTTATGAATCTATCTCTTTATTTGAAAATTAATTTCTTTATTTGCGAAAACTTGTAGTTGCATGTTGAAGGCCTCTGCCATGGGAATCTATCGGAAGAAGAGGCAGTCAATATATCGAAGATCTTTACCCATATCTTTTCTGTACAACCCCTACCTTGGAGTTGAGGCATCAAGTACGTGTTCTTCAACTTCCATCAAGAGCAAACCTTGTCAGAAGTGTTCGTGTAAAAAATGATCTAGAAGTCAACTCTGTCGTTGAGGTAACCAAATCACAAAGCTCTTCCCTTTGTCACTTCCAAGTGCATGAAAAAAATATATTCATGTGCCATATGAATATTTGTTCTCTCACTGCAACTGTTAATTCTTATGTTGTGCTATGTCATAATATATTGATGGTAGCTGTTGGTGAGTGAGGCCTGACTCACTAACTGTTGTATATGAAGCAGTAACTTAGCTTTTGTGTTGATCTAGTGGACCCACGCCGTAGTTGGCAGACATGATGGGTCCTTGAGTATTTTTATATGCTATTCTAAGATGTTGCATGGGGCCTCACCAGCCTTCTTGAACAGTGGAATATTATCATGTAGAATGAAAGTAGTTCAGGCAGAGGTGGACACCCCCCCCGGGCCAGTGGCCAGGGGGGTGGGAGTGGTGTTTTTTTTTTTTTTTGGGGGGCGCTGCCCTCGAGTTGGAAGAAATTCTTTGCAATTTTTATCTCTCCCCACTCAAACCATGCGGAGTCATTTCTTTCCATTATCTCTAATAAAATTAATATATCATGATCCTAAATAATAGAAATGTGGGTAGGACCATAAAAATTTAAATCTAAATAAAATTAGTTTACACCTAAAGTTTAAGCCATACTTATCTCAAAATTCTATGAGATATTTTTTTAATCATATTTTTCCCTTCATCTCTAATAAAACTAATATTTATGATCCTAAATATACGAATATTGGTCCCAACGACAATTTAAATCTAAATGAAATTAGTTTACATCTAAAATTTAAATCATACTTATCTCAAAACTCTATTAATATTTTAAACCAAATAATTTTAGTTATTTTATTTAACTTTTGTCATTTAGATACTATATTCAAGTAAATAGTATAATGAAATTTCAATTTATAAAGTACAATTTAGTTGGTCAACTGGACAAATTTTTAATAAATAAGATCAATGAAATAAGAATGTAATGATATAATATTTGAAATAATTTTTTTGTAATATGTTATTTTTTATATACTATGTTAGCGCCCACCCCCCCCCCCCCCCCCCCCCCCCCCCCCCCCCCCCCCGCCGCCGCCCCCACCTCTAAAAAATTCCTGGTTCCACCCCTGAGTTGTGTGAATCACACAAACACAGATGGAACAGTCAGCAGAGGTCTTTTCAGCAAAATTTCTTAAGCAGCTTTAAAAAATTTCATCAAATGCATACCAGGACAGAGACCTATATTGTTGAAATGGAACTCAATTGCTGCATTCAGTCTGGATAGTGTAGGGTCTGGGGTTTGTGCATCTGAACTGCAAGGGCCTGTGGTTTATTTTATACATTTCATCTTGTTTCTTGATATGAAATATTGTTAGTTAGATGTGCAGCTGATATGCTAACTTTTCCTCTACTATATAACAATTCAATTATTGGCAGCTTTATTTTCAAATCGAACAAGACGATGGAATAGAAGCAATGAGATTGAGAGCATCACAGACCTATTCAGCAGTATTGTTGATGAACCATGTTTCAATCAGCTAAGGTAAATAAATCTATACATTCAGTTAATACATGCTTCAACGCGCACATTGATGTCCCTACCAGGTTAAAGTATTTTTACTATTCTATGCCACTATATGATGGGTGTTGTTAGACATTCATTGTTCCCATAAATTGATTCACTTTTTCTGGTTTATTTATGCTGAACTGTAGGACAAAAGAGCAACTTGGTTACGTTGTTGAGTGTGGTCCAAGAATGACATACCGTGTATTAGGTTTTTGTTTTCGTGTTCAATCATCAAAATACAGCCCACTTCATTTGCACAGTAGAATTGAAAACTTCATGAGCGGTATTCCTCAGCTACTGGTAAGCTCCCCTTTTGCACTATGTCGGAGAAGTCTTGTTTTATGTTTTTGTCAGTATTTTTGCCTCTTTACAATATCATATTTCAATGTCATCAAGGTGCATTCATAGTTTCCTATAACATGTTGCTTGCATAAGAATCTTTCAATATGAGGTTTAGCCCTGTTGAGAAAAACAATAACAATCTTTTGGACTGTCCTTTTGCGTTTTATTAGTAACATAGCTGCCCATTTTCATTTTCCAGACTACTTTATTAGCTTTATGTTGTATTGGCATCATAATCATCTACAATCATTTTTCTGTTTTCCAGTTATCTATAACTTTGGTATCTTTCTCATTTTCTTACAGCTACCGGGATATTGTTTGCTTTATGAATGACCTAATCTTTTGCCTAAACATAGACTTCCACAGTGACTGCAATCTCTCTCTCTCTCTCTCTCTCTCTCTCTCTCTCTCTCTCTCACACACACACACACACACACACATCTGATGCTGCAACAGAAATTTGAGGCCTTTCTGGCAGTGTTACATGGACAGCTCTCAAGTGTCCGTGTATCTTGAAGTGTTTGACACGGTATATTTTAAACACTAGGATAGTGGGAAACAAACACACACACGCATGAAAATCGGCGCATGCATGTGTATGGCAAATTCTTAACACCGGGACACAGGAACATTTCTATTATTGGTCACATATTTATAGGAGTAATATATTCTCTTAACCGCTACTTATTTACCTATCATTATTGGTCCCTACGATGCATAATTCAGGTAACCTTTGAAATCATGACTAGCACAACCTTTTCCCAAACCTTTTTAGTTTTTACTGTCACCAATTCTAATAGTTATCATTGGAAATGCAATCATGAACTTATTATAGCTTTTCTTTGTCTTCTACATTCTCACATCATAAATTACCTTATTCTACATCCATTTTTACGACCTTCCTTTTGGGACCTTGCTTCTTTTTAGATATTTGTCTTCAAATCATTTTTGTTTCTTCTTCTTTTATTGATGCTTTACATGAGCATATACCATATTGGAAGACCAGTTTCCCCTGTTAACACATGAGCACATTTAAGAAATTCTGAAAGGTAATGATACAGGGTGTTCCTTGTTGAATTGTCCTTTGTAGTTTGTGCTGTAGTTTGCTTTTGAGAGCTTTAGATTCAAAAACTTTTGGCATGCACTTTCAACTAATTCTTTCTTTCTTTAGGACGAGCTTGATGATGAGTCCTTTGAAAATCATAGAACTGGGCTAATAGCAGAGAAATTGGAAAAGGATCCATCTCTTTCATATGAAACTGGGCACTACTGGAGTCAGATCACAGACAAGAGGTATCTATTTTCTCTCATTTATTCGCTGCTATATATTTTAGTTTTGCTTCCATTTTTTATTAAACATATCATTTAGATAATCACGATCATATCATGATTCTCATGATTCATGAGCCATGAGCATCTCTCTTCCCAACTGTCCCTGATGTGTATTATGGTACCATATGTGACTTACCGTAAAAGTGTCTTTATATGTCTACATACATACATACATACATACATATATATATATATATACACTTATATATATATATATATAACATATACATATATATATACTTATATATATATACATATACATATATATATATAGAGAGAGGGGGGGAGAGAGAGAGAGATAGACTTGTGTCCTTCCAAAAAGATTTAAGGCCGAATCCTTCCCACTCAAATATCAACATCGGACATTTGAATACAAGATCCACTCTGTTGAAGTTGATCTATATTATTTCAAGTATCTATAAATCAAAAATCAAGTGTTTTGAATACTTTTTGCTCATTCATCAAGTAGGAAAAAAACGGACTCCCTAAATAGTGAGTTGGTTAGTTTAACAGTGTAGAACATTTGAAAGCTAAAAAAATTAATAATCAAATGGCCGGATCGAGAATTTATATGTCTAAAGACATAATCAACTCACTATTTTCGGCCGTCCATTTTGTGCCGCTCGATGGATGGGCAAAAAGTATTCAAAACACTTGATTTTTGGTTTATAGATACTTGAAATAATATAGATCAACTTCAATGGAGTGGATCTTGTATAAAAATGTCGGAGGGTTGTAATTGAGTTGGAGACCCGAATCCTTCCAACTCAAATACAACCCTTCGACATTCGAATACAAGATCCACTCCGATGAAGTTGATCTATATTATTTCAAGTATCTATAAACCAAAAATCAAGCGTTTTGAATACTTTTTGCCCATCCATCAAGTAGGGGGGAATGGACGGCCTAAATAGTGAGTTGGTTAGTTTAACGGTGTAGAACATTTGAAACCTAACAAAAATTGATTTATAGGGGTTTTTAAATGTTTAGATCATAAACAAATGGTCGGATCGAGAATTTGTATGTCTAAAGCCATAGATCTAATAAACTCACTACTTTCAGCCGTCTATTTTGCGTCGTTTGATGGATGGGCAAAAAGTACTTAAATCACTTGATTTTTGTTTATAGATGTCACGCTCCGCTTCTCAAAATACGTTGGAGCGGAGACGCGACGAGAGTCGGCGACGTATATACGCAAGAAAAATACCCCACATATCATGCTAAGCCTAAATTGACCCAAACAAGTTATATGAATCAACAATAAAGACAATAAAATCACTGCAATAATATATATAATGTTTTTACACAATATTATTCTACAAATCATATAGAAAAATATGGAGTCCAAGCAATAGGGAATCAAAGAAAGTCAACAGAATGAAAAGAAAAACATGAGCTATACCAAAGAATCTGATGATCAAGTAAAAGAGACTCCGTACTTCTCAGATACCCATGATCTCCTCAGATACCTGCTCAATAAATGAAATACCCATATACGTGGATGTGCAAATCTAGTGGGTCAGAACTCCCAATGAGTGTGTAAAAAAAGGGGAAGATGCACGTGCATATATCGTGTGATCATAATATGATGCTATCATGAAGGCGTACAGGATAAGAAAAATAGCATAAATAATGCGGTAATAAGGAGTACAATACAACATCAATCAATATATCCCAAGTATTATAGTGACATACAATACATAACTTTAAGAATAATGAGACTTATCTGTTATAACATCATATGTCAGGTCATGAGTAATGTCAGGTGTCTATCATAACATGTATATATCAAGTTCAGTTTACAATGTCAATGTAAGATTCAGCTTTGTTATTAATTATGTCAGCGAACACCAATTGTCACCTGTAGTATAAGCATCTCATATTATGCCTACCATGTGTGTCAATCGAGGTCCTAAGTTATTGAAAATGATAGAAGAGGCATTGTCTATGCTTTATGTGAATTTCGTACATACCCGGAACCATGGTCCAGACTCCTGGCGCTGAATCAGGCCCTTTCGCAAGGTAGTCAGGTAACATGTATAACATGAATAAGAAAAGGAATGTGACGGGGTGTCAGTCACCTCACAAGAACCCTGCAGTGGAACCATCTTTTGACTGTGCAACTTATATCCTAGGTCTACCCAAAATACAAATGTTGTCTCCTCCATCAATTCTCCAATCCCGGTGTAAGTTGTTCAATATCATGTTATTCGGATTGTCAACATCGATTAATGTATATGTCATCTAGACTACTGGGATAACTCGGTGATAGTCACAGTAACAATATCAATAGTTTAATCAGGATGTATAACAAGATATGTTATAACAGTGTTGTTACCGTATAACAATATTTCCCAATGTCTTTAGTAACATGGGCGGTGTGGTTATCAGGTAGGTTTCATGTATATATATTCACATACATACATACACAGAGAGGAGAAGGAAATTAGAACATCCATCTATACAATTATACATGCATACACACACATGAACACCCTCACGTACACAACACACGTATACTTTCATGCACAAACACATGTTCACTCACTATAACACAACACACTTAAGTATATATATTCACATGCAAACACCCTCACACATGTACACATATATTCAAACACAAATAAATACAAACATTTCATCTAAATAAAAACAGGGAGAGAAAAGGGAAGCCTGAGAGAAAGAGGAGCTAGGCTCAGACATGGGCAGGTGGGCACTGCGCACAGCTAGGGTGCTCACACATGTACGGGGAAGGTGGTGCACAACGGTCATGGAGATGGCCGACAAGGAGAGATCGGAGGACGGCGGTGCTACGAAGGAGTTCGGTGGTAGGTGACGACTTGTGGCAGAGCTCGCCGAAGTGCTCGCGGGGCTCGCGGACATGGCCGGAGAGGTGGTGGCGCACAAGGGAGAGGGCAACATGGGGCGTTCGGCCAGTAGAGAGGGGTGTGCGGCTGAAGAGGGAAAATATGGAGATGAAAGTGGTGATGATGATGGGTGTTCGTTGTGGTGGTGAAGGAGGAAGGGTGGTGCATGTGAAGGAGGGGGTGTTGATAAGAACGGCATGGAGATGGGTTCATGGCATGGAGAAGATGACGCAGGTGAAGGGGGCGCGACGCTCGGGTTCGAGGGCTGTGGCACACAAGGGTGAAGGAGGTGGTGATGGCTCGGCATCGGTGGCATGGAGATGGTGGCATGAGGACTCATGGCGGAGGAGGCGGCAAGGGAAAGTTGTAGGGCTTGGCCGAGGTGATTGAGTGGTTGGAGATTTCTCACGGCCATACTTGGTGATGTGCTGGATGTGTGGAGTTTGTGGGCACATCTAAGGGAGAAGAGGGGACTCTAGATAAGGTGGTGCGCTCGGGGGTTGCTCGGCGTTAGATGGAGATGCTCGGCAAGTTCTCAGCCTGGAGGTGGGAAGCTTCGAGTTGAGGGGGTATGTGCGGGGATGGGCTCGACCATGGTGAGTGGCCTGGAAAGGGGATGGCTCAGCCTGGGTTGGTGCGGGAGAGGAGATGCCCTTGTGCTCGGCCATGATGAGTGCGGTGATGGGTGGTTGCTGAGGATGGAAGAGGGCACGACCATGGCGCGCGAGATGGAGCCCGAGTGTGTGCATGGAGTTTGACAGAGAGATGCTCACGGTTGGGAGATCGACAACCAAGGGGAAAGGGGATGAAGAGGGGAGAATAATTTTTATGTTAGGATTAGGATTGATAGGATTTAATTAGTTAAGATTGTTAGGATTAAGATTAGTTAGGATTTTGATTTAGTAGTTAGGATTATGGGATTGGGTTGTTTGGTTTGAATTTGGGTTAAGTTTGGGCTCAATGAAAAAAATAATGGAAAAGGAAAGTGAGAGAGAGGAACATGGGCTAGGCTTTAGTTTGGGCTCAGTTGAAAAAAAAATAAAATAAAAAGGAAATGACAATGAAAATGGAGAAGAAACGAAAAATGATGTTGATCAAAATACCTATTTAATAGTAGTCATAATAATAGTTAATGGAGATTATAAAAATGACCAATAACAATTAACAATAATAACATATATAGAATATGATTTTATCTCCTAATACAAATTATATAAATAGACATTAACAACAAGAATAGCAAGTTGTAAACATAATAGAAATAGTATTTACTACAACAATCACAATAAATTATATTTGTAAAAATAATGGGGGATGAGTATTAAATCAATTAATTAATATTAATAATAAAAACTAAGTCAAATAATTGTTTAACATATTAGTCAAGTATCATTAATTAGGGATATTACAATAGATACTTGAAATAATATAGACCAACTTCAACGAAGTGGATCTTGTATTCGAATGTCGGAGGGTTGTATTTAAGTTGAAAGATTTGGGCTTAAATTCTTTTGGAAGGACAAAATTCTACAAATCCTTTTGGAAGGATAAAAGTCTCTCTCTTTATATATATATAGGAAAATATTTTAGGAAAATATATATATGTGGGGTTTTGTACCTCACCCGGCAACTGAGAGTCTCTTAGCTGGTGGCGATGTGGCGCAATCTCTGCCACGATAACAAACCAAAAAATCCCGCTAAAAAGGCTATCAATCACTTTATTGTACCAATTGATCAAAATACCCTCAGTTTTACTTTTAACTTAAGAAAAACTCATCCTACACAAATTTTTACCAAGCAAAAAATTTGTGATTTTCAGAGAAATTTTCATTGAAGAAATTACCGAGCAAAACAAATTCTTTTATAACGAATGCAACCAAAGTCATAGTATTTAAAAAAATACTGATTAACTGTAGATTGTGATTTTAAGCCTTTTTTTAAATTTGTTTGTTTAAAGAAAACTGCGATCAAAGTCGCAGTCTTTGAAAATTGTAATTTGGAATAAATAAGGGGTTTTTAAATTATTTCAATCTTTAGACTACGACTTTGAGTTTTTTAACTTTGTTTCTTTAAATAAGATTGTGACTCAAAGTCACAATCTTTGAAATTAATAATTTTGAAAATAAGTTATTTAAAAATATTTCAAGCTATAGAGTGCGACTTTGAGTTTTTTTTATTTGTTTGTTTTAAGAATACTATGACCAAAAAGTCACAGTCTTTCAAAATTAAGTTGTTTAGAATACTGCGACCTTGATCGCAGTCTTGTATAACTTTTTTTAAATGCGATTAAATTCGCAGTCTTTAAAAATATGTTGTTTATAATACTGCGATCTTGGACGCAGTCTTGTATAACTTTTTTTTATTGGTAATAAGAACTACGATGGTCTCAGTTAATTATAAATCAGATATTGTTATATCTGAGACAAAACTGATAGTTAAATTTTGCTCAGAAATGTCATTTTAAATGAATTGTGACTATGGTCACAGTATGAACTCAGAAACGGCTAGTTCTTATTGCACATATGAATTGCGATCAAGTTCACTGTGTAAGAAAAATATATAAAACTTACTATCGTTAAGCGTTGCGACCTTATTTGCAGTCCTTAATTGCAATCCGCATATTACTTAGTTTTTTGTTTATAAAATGCGACAAAGGTCACAGTCCTAACAAAACTCGGTCCTAAAAGTAGATTAGCGCTGCGACGTGATAGCAGTCCTCGTATAACACAAGTTATAAAATACTATATTATGACTGCGACCTAGTCGCAGTCATTAATATCTTATCTACCGTGATACAACGAGCGTCTCAAAAATACACTACTAAAATTAATATAGATAAAGGAAAGAGGTGCACTATACAAAATTAAAAATCTAAAAAATATTCTATAAAAATTAATTTTTTGTTCACATCATAAATTTCTGAAAAAGATACTTAAGGGTTCTCCGACCATAATTGCTTCAATTAAATATTTAATTATTTTTTATCGCTTCTTCGAATACTCAATTGTCACCTTTAATACTTATTATTACTATAAATGTCATTTCAGAGTATTAGCTTAGTTGTAGTGCATGTAAGTAATATATATTAAAGATCTGACTTCTAAAAAAATATTTGTGCTTTTTTTCTTTGAATCGATTTTTAAACCTTCTCAAGAAACTTATCCTTGAATCATGCCTTTCGAATCATCTGCCTCTGAACAATCTGATTTCAACTTCACTCATTCATTCTCTCGCCGGTCCTCTTTCTCCATGGGAGTCTGATTTTTAAACCTTCAATCTGATTTTAAACCTTCTCAAGTGAATCTGATAACAGTTTGGACTTTTCTCCTTTTGACTATCTTCTTCCGTCAAGTAATATTGCTACTGATCCTACTCTTCATAAGAAGGATCAAGCTTTTTTTGTGGCATGGTGAGGAGCTTATTCCTATGCCACTTGACGAAGACATGCTTGATAAGAACATGTCCACTGATGCTGAAGGTGCGCTTTCTTCCAGCATGTCATCTAGAGGTTCTTCTCGATACAATCGGAGGAAGAATTTTATACAGATGACCCATTCTGAGAGTTTATCGACCAATGTACCCTTCAAAAGAGGAGAGCGACGAGGTCGACGAGGGAGAATAGGAAAGCGAGCAGGAAGAGGAAGATGAGGAGAATGAAGAAGATAATTTTGATTATGATGGTGATGACGAGGACTAGTATTTTCTGTTCTTTGATATCACTTATTTTGTCTTATTTTTTAGAGCTTTTAATGCTCATTTTTGTAAAGTCTTTTTCTGACTATATAATATGTTATAAATAGAATTTTTTTTTTCTGAAAATGTTCTTCAATTACATGTACAAGTATATATCTTTCATGCTTTTTAATTCGCAGTGTTCGCAAAACTTTTAAAAAAGTGAATTTATAAAGACTGACCGTGGTCGCATTCCTCATATATACGCTGTATAATTTACGTAATAATTTGATGACAAATATATTCATATACTACAAACATTGACAGTTATATTGTACTATAACTCATGTTATTTTAAATAACTGGGACTATGGTCACATTTTGTACTCAAAATTCAAAAATGCTTAGTTCTCATTGTATATCAGAACTGCGACTAAAGTCGCAGTACACATACATTCAGATATAAAACTAGATAAGCACTGCGACAATGATCGCAATCCTCATATAACACAACTTTCAATCTTATATAACGATTTTGATCGTAGTCGCAGTCATTAAAATCTTGTCTACTCTGTTACTACGATCTTAGTCGCAGTCTTTCCTAAACAATAGTAAAATTCATAGGGATAAAGAAAAGTAATGCAACATAGTAAAATTAAAAATCTGGAAATAAAGTAGTCTTGGGGTCTGTAATTCATTTCATAAAATTCTAAAAAGTAGTCTTAGGATTTTTCCGTCATAAATGCTTCAATTAAATATTTAATTACTTTCTTATCCAATCTTCAAAATCTCAACAGTTACCTATAATACTTATTATTACTGTTCTGAAAATTCATTTCGCTTTCAGACATGTCACCATGCAAATTTATTTCCTATAAAAAAATAAATTCACTTCGTTTACAAACAATGCAAAAATTATTAGATTTAAGGACAAAAATAAGGAAGGAATGCGACTCAACTCGCAGTGCTAATAAAAAAAATATGACTCTTACTAAGAATGCAACATTAATCTAATAAAAGATTACGACTAAGGTCGCAAACCTGATATAATTGAGGATTGCGACTAAGGTCGCAGTCTATAACAATTGAAAAATTATTTTGTTGATCACTGTTAACTTAGTCGCATTCCTAAAAAACATAATATCTGCGTATAAAAAATTAATAAACGAGTATTAGGATTATTTAGGACTGCGATTAAGGTCGCATTATCACTACAAAAAAAGTTAAAGATTGTTGATGAGGACAACGACCAATGTCGTATTTTTCATATCAACCTTGTAATTGCGAATGCATATCGTTGTCTCAAGATAAACATAATAATTTTTTCAGTAAGGATTGCGAACAACGATGACATAAATAATACATAAATAAAAAAATTAACCTCTACTTCCGCATCCAGAAGTTCTCTCTTTTTGCATTTGTCTAGTTCGTTGATGATATTGCTCTTAAAGAGACGTGATTCATATTCAGTTAGGGAGAAAGTGGACGGGACCGCGACGAGATGGGTTGGCGGATATGAATTATGGTTAGAGCTCGACATAAAAAATGACAGGGCGAGAGAAATCTGATACAGGGAGATAACTGATCGAGATGGAGAGATCTGATAGATGAAAACTGCGATCGAGGATGTCTGGAAACTCGAAATCAAGATCTGATCTCGCTTTTCTAAGATCGAGGTTGTCTGCAAATTCGAAATCTAGATCTGAACGAGCGCGCGAAACTTTGAAATAAAAAATAATGAGAGAGAAAATAATGATAAAGAATATAAACCTCATCCAAAGAAAAATTGTCATTTTTTTAAAAGCAGGATCTTTTAGTAATTTAAGTTTTTTCAAAAGCGGGATCTTTATGAAGATTACCCAGTTCTATGGCACAGATTGTGTCACATCACCACCGTTTGATAGGCTCTCTGAGCTGGCGGCTGAGGTGTGTCTATACACACACACACACATATATACTTGTGTCCTTCCAAAATAATTTGAGGCCGAATTTTTCCCACTCAAATACCAACATTCGACATTCAAATACAAGATCTGCTCCGTTGAAGTTGATCTATATTATTTTAAGTATCTATAAACCAAAAATCAAGTGTTTTGAATATTTTTTGTCCATGCATCAAGTAGGTAAAAAACTGTCGGTCTAAATAGTGAGATGGTTAATTTAACGGTGTAGAATATTTGAAACCTAACAAAAATTGGTTTGTAAGGGTTTTTAAATGTTTAGATCATAATCTAATGGTCGGATCGAGAATTTTTATATCTAAAGACATAGATCTAACCAACTCATTACTTTCGGCCATTCATTTTGCGTCGCTTGATGGATGGGCAAAAAGTATTCAAAACACTTGATTTTTGGTTTATAAATACTTGAAATTATATAGATCAACTTCAACGGAGTGGATCTTGTATTCGAATGTCGGAGGGTTGTATTTGAGTTGGAAGGATTTGGGCTCAAATCCTTTTGGAAGGACACAAGTCTCTCTCTCTCTCTCAGAGAGAGACTTGTGTCATTCCAGAAGAATTCGAGGCCGAATCCTTCCCACTCAAATACAACCCTACGACATCCGAATGCAAGATCCACTTCGTTGAAGTTGATTTGTATTATTTCAAGTAATAAAAAAATCAAAAATCATGTATTTTGAATACTTTTTGCCCATCCATCAAGTGTGCGCAAAATGAACGGCCGAAATATATATATGAAATTCAAATTGATATTTGTATTTGATGTGGTGTTGTTTATCATGAAACGTGATCTAGTATCGCATACAATGTAGAGCTAATAACATGTGCCATAAAAGATATGATAACAAGCTTGTGAGCATTAATCATGTTATATGATATTGTTTAGGATCATTTTATGGTGTTAATATTTGAACGTTAATTTCTTTTGTCATTTTTGTTCAAATTCTTTGTGATGTTTTGTCTTTCCATGTGTGTTAATCAGCCAAGGCTCCGTCTTATTCTGGTGGTGTGAGGTTTGGCATCTTATATTGTTTTATGGTTATGGATCTTGCACCTGTGTCGGCATGAAAATCTAGGTTAGAATGTGTATGCATGTGTGTCCAGAGACACATTAGAAGAACATGAACAGCCTGATTTAAATGAGGTTTTAAGGTTATTACTTATTAATGATAAAATGCCTCCTTGTTTATAGTTATAATTGTGCTTCTTTAAAGATAGTTCTATTATTAAGGCTTTTTGGGAAATAGGTTGGTAAGGTCATGGGGACAGAAAGCTGTTGGTTACAGATTTTGTCAGTTTTAGTCTTCTCTAGGGTTTGAATAAATTTCAAGGAAAAGTTCCTTTTTGTAAGGGCTTACAGACAGTTGAATTCTCCAATGGAAGTAAATGGAGAAGATTCAGTCATGGGTATATTGATACTGCATCGTGTTCATTATGTGCCATAGTGTCAACAGTAGATCACATGCGATGACTATAACATGATCATGTTCTTGCTTGGTTATATTGAGAGAATACTTTCTCAAATGGAGCTTTCCTGCAGCTATCTATTAAAATGAGCTGCCTCGCGTAATTAACGAGTTGATCTGTCAAATAGGCAGTGATTATTCCTTTCATATTGAATTGTTATGTATTTGTACTTTGACCCCTCACTATTAGTCTTCTGATCAAGCATATTAAATATCCAATAGAGTACCAATGAGGGCTTCTTTAGGGTGAGTAAGTGATAGTCTTGTAGGTGAAGCAGCAGCTAGGATGAGCCAAAACAGCTATGAACCGGGCACAAAAAGAAGAAGAATGTATGGTATTTGCTCATTAACAAAGTTGGTGGCCCATAACAGAGATGAATGGAGAAAAGGTTTCTTGTTATGGACCCCCAAATGTTTGGAAGAAGGCTTTGTTCTTATTGTTCTATCATCACAATCTAGGTGGCTTTACATACAAATATACAATTGTTTCTTAACAGTGTGAGATGTAAGACTTGATCTCTTCAAGGTTTCTGTGTCACGTGCTACCATTTCGTAGTGTCGTGTGCAATTCATGTTGACCTCTTATGTGACTCGGGGACATGATTGTGTGGAAGTGACAGTCAACTTTATGCTAGAACATGCAGGTTGATTCATGACTTATATTTCAACATGGAACTTCCTTCCCTTGTAATGATGCATCTATTATTATGGGATGAT
This sequence comes from Agave tequilana, assembly GCA_038442645.1. NCBI lineage: Eukaryota > Viridiplantae > Streptophyta > Magnoliopsida > Asparagales > Asparagaceae > Agave > Agave tequilana. Next base: position 90,290 of record JAVJIF010012910.1, read on the forward strand.
GGGAGGCAACGTATAAAAGATAGTATAAGAAATGAGTCCATCCCTAAGAAGCTCCAGGAGCTGCAATCGGGGATTAAATAAGGAGAATTGGTTTAGATGGTCTGGGCATGTGCAAAAGAGACTCATTAGTGTGCCAGTTAGTAGTCATCAGATCAGATGGTAGTTGATGGAGCGACAAGAAGGGTAGACCTAAAGGAACACGGATTGAGGCACTAAAAGGCCAACATAGCTAAATGAGAAAAAATGATCCATATAACCAAACCCGTAGATTTGGGACTAAGCTCTGATTCTTGTTGGTACTGTTGTCGTTTGGATTTTTATATTTATATTGTTTCCTTCCCAAACCAATCATTTAAGGATGTAATGTATTATATATGTTCTTATCATATTAAAGTTGTCAAAGTTCAGAAATAGAGGGCTTACCCTAGATTGCTGCAAGATGAAATAATAAGGGAGTTACAATAATACCCTTATACACTGTAATATGCCCCCTCAAGATGGAGCATAGATATAAATTATGTCAGCTTGTTACTTTGAGTCAAAAAAAAGATTTCTAAACAAAGCTTTGTTAAGGATACCACCCAGCCGCGCTTCAGAAGTAACATAGGAAGTAACAATCCTCTTGGCCATTAGCATATTCCGAATGAAAATGACAATCCACTTCATTATGTTGTCTCTAATAAAACACGAGATTGTTGGCAATGTACACTTGGTTATCACAATGCATCTCTATAGAATATGGATAAACAACACTCATTTCACACAAAAAAGACTTGACCATCCACCTCATGGGCAGTATATGCTATAGCCTTGTACTCAGCCTCATCATTAGATCGAGCAACAACTATTTTCTTCTTACTATGCCCAGTGACAAGATTACCCCCAACAAATGTACAACAACGACTAATAGAACATCGATCAAGTGGATCACCAGCCTAGTTAACATTAGAATATTCAACAACACTAAGATGAGAAGCCGACATTTACCAGGTCTCCCTTCAGATGCCACAACACACGACATGCAACATTCCAATGGAGCTATTAAGGAGTCTACATTTACCGACTAAGTGTACTGTCAACAAATATAATATCGGCTCTGGTGACACTCACGTAGATAAGCTTCCTGATTAGTCTGCAATGGCGACCGTGATCATCAAGAAAATCACCCATGTTTTGATCAACCCGAACAACGGGATCCATTAGAGTATCAATCAGTCTGGACCCCAACATACCGGATTTGATCAAATCAGTAAGATACTTCTTTTGAGACAAAGAGAGGCCCTTTGGAGAGCGAGCAACCTCCTATTGCAAGAAAGTAACGTAGAGTACCAAGAGTCTTTATATGAAAAATGTGTACTCAAGTAATGTTTCAGGCAGTAATTATTACAAGTGAATCTTTACCAAATATCAGAATATCACCTAAATAAATTGCTAAGACAATAATACACGCAGAAGAGCGTCATACAAAGACAGAATGATCTGATCACATTGCTTAAGACCTACTGAGCAACAACAATACGAACTTGTCAAAGCAAGCTCGAGGAAACTGCTTCTAACTCATAAATAGTGTTCTTGAGTGGACACTCAAAGACTTCCCCTGAATCTCATAACCTAATGGTTGAGTCATGAATATCTCCTCCTATAAGAAGGCATTCTTTTTATTCGACTGATACAACGACCATTGTTTGAAACAAAAGAATTCTTACAAAATGAAGGCATGCCACAGGAGAAAAGTTTTCAAAGTAGTCACACCAATGGTTGGGTATAGCCTTTGGCAACTAGTCAGGCTTTCAAGCGCTCCACCTGTCTATCAGGAACAAACTTCACAGGATAGATCTATCGACAACCAACAGCTTATTTTTCAGGAGGCAGAGTAAATCCCAAGTCTAATTCTGATATAGAGTAGCCATTTCCTTATCCATAGTTTTCTTCCACCTAGAATTTAGTAAAGCCTCGTGATAAGATGCAGAAAGTGCCATAGACGATAAGGCAGAAGCAAAAGCAGACTATGTGATAGAAAGATGTGAAAGGAAACACCACCGGCTATAGGATACTTGGTAGTTCAAGACTTGGTACCTTTACTAAGAGCTATGGGAAGCTCAAATGCAGGATCAACAATAGAAGTAGATTGTGGAGGAGAGGGATGAGTGGAGTCTGTGCAGTTGGTTTCGAACATTGTTGATAAACCTTTAGAGGCGTGGGGCTGCTATATCAAAGTCAGTACTCGGTATCGGCAGGGGAATAGGCATAGATACTAGGGGTGAGTAGAGTTTGGTTATAACTGAAATAACCGGCCGAAAGCCAAACCCGAATCGGACGAACGCTCTAGTTCAGTCGGATTTCGTTTTTGGGTTTCGAAACCCGAACCCAACCGAACCAAGCCAAATCTCTCACCCCTATATAACACCCCACCCAAATTCAGTTTGCTGGATCATATAGTTCATAACAAAAACTGGTGGAACCTTATCTCATTACTTCTAGAAATACCATCTTTTTTTGTTGAAAATGTGAAAGTTATGTTAAATACATCATCACAATTGATAAAAATATTTATATTAGTACAGTTCTTTCTTTTGCATTCTTGTCATTAGAAGTTAGTAATAATTATGTGAGTTTTGATAATAAGAGCTTAAATACAGTGTAAAAGTTTTAGAACATGAAATTTTCAATTTACATGGAGCTTAGAGTCTTTTTCTTATTTCTAATTTGGGTATTGAATATTTGAGATTAGGATATTAGAGGATGATAATATAATGGTGAATAAAAATGCAGGAAATGATGAAAATATATGGGCCTAACAGAAAAAATCGAAAAACCGAACCTAGTCGGTTCGGTTCAGTTCGACTCCTAAGTCTAATCGGTTCGGTTCGATTTTGCAAAAATTAGCAAAACTGAGCTGAACTGACTAATGCTCACCCCTAATAGATGCAGAAGTGTTAGTGGAACGAGATGGAGGTGAAAATATGGGGTATTTTCGGAAAACGTTTATTAGATATGGAAGTGTTATTAAAGTGTTAAGGGTATTACTATAACTCTCTTATTATTTCATCTATATAAAGAATCGGTTGTACCAATCTAGTAAGTCGTCTATTTCCCAACCCTGACATGGTATGAGAGCAGTACCATCATCTCTTCTCTCAATAATACACCCTTATACACTCTAATAAAGGCCAACATGCTTTAGGCACTTGTAACCATGAATGCGGACAAAACCTTTCTATTGGGGCAACCATTCTTCTAGTAAGGAGGGTATTCGAACTTCTTAAAAGGACCCATGGAGTGATGTTATCTTAAGTGGTACCAGAGTGGTTATGTTGGTAGACGTGGTGCTTTATTTGTTTTAGCACTTTTTAAGGGCGCCAGATGATCTCTTCTTCGTTTAACATGTATCGCGCCGCATCCAAAGTTTTCTTCGTTGTCCTTATCTGAACTATTATCTGGTGGGCAAGGAGTATTTCTGTTGTGGCTTCATGCGGCATCAAGAATCATCATATCTAGGAGTTTTCTTTTTTCAACAGACACAAGTTTATCAATTTTGGGTCATTTGCATGGAAACAACAATCTAAAGATTGCAATGCAGATTTATGACTTGTTAGATGTTAAATTAGAACTTACTATTTAATGTCCGTCTTCTTCCTTGAGACTGTTAATTTCTGTTTTTCTAAATTTTTCCAAATAAAGAAAAGTTAATAGAGAAGATTGTTTATTCTAGCAGTACTATTCATGAGTAGTAATCGCGTGAAGTAGTTTGCTTGTCACCAGTTAGCTAATAACGTTATAATGTTTGTTTGTTAGTCCCAACCAACCACTCACCTTTCCCCCCTCGTTTTCCTTATAGAGGTCAAAAGACTTTGTTTTGTGTTTCATCTATTCTTATTTGTGTAAAACATATAAAAGGACAAAGTTCTGATTTGTAATCAGTTCGGGTGCAAAAGAAGTGATTAAGTTTGTTTAGAAGACTAAGGTCTTTAGTTATCCGTTTCAACCTTTGTTTTTTCTCCGTGTTGCTTTCTTCTACTTTCTGCTTCCACTAACATATGCTTATGTCTCTTGGTCTTTTCCTTTATATTTCAACCAATTCGTATATTATTCAATTTTTCTGTACAATGAAAATAAATTTTGATGTTTGCCATGTATCAAAATGCCTCCCAATTTAGGTATCTTTTTGACATGTCAAAGTTGGAAGCGGAGGAGCTAAAAGCAATTCAAAGGCTGATATTATTAACTGGTACAATACATATTTAAGACAACCATCTCTCAAGTGTCGGCAACTTGCTATTCATGTATGGGGCTGCAATACCAGCATGCATCAGGGAGCCCAGACAAGGGAACAACAGTTTGGCAAAATAATTGAAGATGTTGATTCTTTTAAAAGGGGTTCTGAGTTCTACTCGAGCATTTGTTGAAAATGCACCATGGGCCACCAATCGCTTTAAAGTTTTCAAATTCTTGAGAACGTCTCAGGTAATTATACGGAAATTCAGATTTTTCAGATAAACCAGTCCATTTGCAAAATATTATACGCTTAAAGGAAGTGTAATAAATTGTTGTGATTTCTATTCTTTTGGACATCAAAAATTTAAACAATTGGAAGTTTTGGAATACAAAAGTAATGAATCCATTCTACCTATCAAAATCTAATTGGGTTTGACTGGATATACATCATTGATAATGCTACAAGATTTGCCAAAGCAATGCCAGTAAAGATAGTTTTGGTTATTTAGGCCATTGTATGTGTGCGCTAATGGGCCATATCCTCATTCAACTCGTGAAAGTTCTCCTATACTCTGAAAATCCCAATTTACCTTGTTTTTGGTCAAGGAAAACACTGTTTATATGTTTTCAGTGACTGGATGGTCTTCTGAAACTTGTTGAGCTAAATCATCTAAGGGAACAACCAGATAGTTTAAGCTAATTATTTTAAACCTTTTCTTTTTCTGATAGTAACCCATAATGATACAAGAATATGTTATAATTTGAATGTCTTTGTAGATTGCTTGTGACACCATTCTAATTTTAGATGGGTAATTCCATCTCATGTCGTGGAGATGCACAGACATGTTCAGTCCCTGCATGATATGTTCAGTCCTGCGTGATATATCAAGCCCTTAGCAAGGAGTGATTTCTTATCCAACGAGCAATTGCATCTGAAGACCTGTGCCACAAGTATTTGAACAGCAGAGGACAAGGATAATTCACATTTGAGTCTTAAACTCAGGTATAGAGCTTATCATTAGGAAAGTGCTTACCCTCAAATTTTCATCTCATTCCGGCTTCTTAACCATTGAATTTGAACAGAACTATTTCTGTGAATCCCATATTGATTCCTCACACTCATGTATGGACCTCAATAGCTTCCTGTTTGCATCAAGAAGTCATTACCTTTTTCTCTCTTAAAAAATCCTTGAGTAGGATTAGAAACTTTTGGACTAGGCTGGACATATTTAGATGTGATGTGTGACGGAGAACGACTTCCCCCATTTTAGCCTGATGCGGATGATCGTAGAGATTTGCTAAATATGACCTGTTTTATCGTTTATTTATCTCAATTTATTTTATCTTAGTTTGTAGATACTGATGAGTTAGCTATTTGATTTGATTAGTTTTTATCGGTTGGTTAGAAATAGTTGTTGTCACTGGGTGAAATTTGAGTGGTTAGTTATTCTATCATCAAAATTTCGTAACTTTTTTTTTTTTTTTTGGGAGACGTCTGACTTTGTTTTGATGACTAAATGAATGAATCGAAATGAGATTTGAGTTATTGTTTTTTTATTGAGTGTGATTCATTATCAATTAAAACATACATGAAACAATCCAGATCTTGAAGATCCTGGAGATGACTGATAGGAGTCACTGGAACACAGATCAATACTGAGCTTCTTTTACTGGTAAACTGGATGGAGTTGATGATGATCCAATCTGAAGAAGGGAAAGATTATGATCAGTCCTGGGCTTCTTTTATTTATTTATTTATTTATTTTTGTGGTTACTGTAACAGCTAGTAACTTCTGATTCCTTCTGCTGCTGCTACTATTGTTACATATCTTGGTTGGAATCAGATTTGGTGGGGAGAATTGGTTTGGTCTTGGACTGTTGGAATTGGATTGAGACTGGGAAGTTCAAGGGGATTGGGATTGTAGAGACAGAAGGGAATTGGACCTTGAAGGCTCTGATACCAAATTGATAGAGATAGGAAAGCAAGTTCAAGAAAACAAAGGAATCACATTCAATGAAAGAGTCTATAACTCAATCTCAATTTACTTCATACATCTAATCATAAAAATAAAGCTAAGAAGTTTTGAGTGCACAAGTTTTCATAGAGAATTCAAATTTCAACCTACTAGCTAATTGATGATGACTAACCACTGAAATTTTACATCACTGAAGACAACTAATCAATCATATCTCTACACAACTGATAACTACACCTTATGAAATCAAACCTCTAACCCACAGTGATCCAGGAGTAGAGATAAACTAGGACATGAATTTGCTATCTGCTGTTGTCCTAAAGTTTACATTTCAGGATTTTCTTTGAAAGGACTATAAGAATTGAGTCAAAGAATGTGAAGTAAAAGATTTATTGCTTTTTGATAGGCCTAAACGTCATGTTGAGCCCCAACCAGCAGCTGACTTGGGTTTGAGGTTGGGGGATTTTGGAAATGGCCTAAAATCTCAACCCTAATTAACTTTGCAGTGGGCTTGGGTAACATCCCTAACTGGTTTGCCAAACTGACATTAATTTATACGGAGTATATATGATATGTAATGCGTATAATACGATAGTTTGAGTATACGATAGGTTTGGTTGGTTGTATTTCGATCTTTTTTGGCGCTATTTAGCTTGTTACTTAGTTTAAAGTTGAGGATTTAATGATGAAAATTAAATTCTCGTCAATATTCTTATACAACAGTTTTGTAGTTTTAACCCAACTGCGTCTTTGATCCAGCTCTATTCAGTATGATCCGATCCCATTGGCACCCAACCAATGTAACCCGAGGATTAACTTGGGTTGAGTTTAACATGGAAAAATCGCACCCCGAAATGGGTTGGCTTGGGCGTAGGTTGGTGGTTGGGCTTGGACTGGTCTGTGGCCTGGGCCATCCACACGGTTTGCGCGCTGACTTTTGGATGCCAATGTGAAGGTTTTCCAAATTCATTAGGCGTGGAGTAGACCCGACCTATGTTCGGTTTGAACTGGCAAACCGAGCTGGAAACCGAGTCGAACGAGCCGAACCGAACCAGAACTGGTCAGAGAGCGGTTCAGTTCCGGTTTCTAATTTTCTGAACCGGACTGGCTCGATTCTGGCTCGAACCAGCATTTAAATATATTTTTTCTTGCTGTGAGTGTGCGGTTCAAACCCCTCATGCCTCCTCCCTCAGTCCCTCTCCCTGCATCTCCCCTTCCGCCTCCTCCCCCTCCCCCTCCCCCTACGCATCCTCCCCCTCCCCGCAGCTCCCCTCTTTGTTGATTCCCTACCGGTTCCTGTTCTGGAACCATAACCGGCCCCCCGTCAGTGCAGTCCCAGTTCCTCAGTTTGAGGAACCAGGAACGGCCGGCTCCGGAACCGGGGTCAGGTCTAGCATTGAGGTTTCTTCTTTGGTTCAAAAACTTTTTAAGTCGATGATTAAGAAGATGGAATAAAGAAGACCAAATAACATCATAAGAGCTCCTTGGTATTTTATTTAATTATTTTTATTTACTCTATGATAGGCGCTTAGTGTGACAGGCTAAAAAATTTGTACTATTGTAAATTGGCATCACTAAATATACTGGCTATTTGAAGCTTTGTAACCACTAATTATGCATAGAAGTGTAGGGGATTCACACGAAAAATTGGATTGAATAATTTTCTTAGATTTATGGATGATAGAAGAAAGGCCATATTCAAATTTGTTTGCCACATGCTGTGAAGTCATCATGTCCCTAAAATCACTCTGTATACAGGTTTTATAAGAAAAAAGTGCAAGATATTTTTATTTATCTTGCAAGTTCATCCATTTTGGGTCACATAAGTGCATGCCAAAGTACCTAAATAATTTCAATATTAGATGGGTGCAGCTCATTGCATCAATATGTTCCTAGAGCTCAATATTAATAGCTGTGTTTATCGTACTTGAAAGTTTTCCGAAGTTGTGTAATACATTTGTGAGTGGTAACATGTTTTGAATGTGATGAATTTCGACATTTGTGAGTGGCAACATGTTTTGGATGTGATGAATTTCAACATTTGTGAATGGTAACATGTTTTGAATGTGATGAACATTTGGAAAGTTAAAAATAAAATTGCTCTAGATTCATGGAACTACTCTGTTCATAATGATCAGGAAGCCTATGGCCATGGTAAAGCTATGATGAGAATGTTGAAGGGATGGTTGGAAATTGGAATGCTTTGGAGCTCTCTTTCACAGTTTTTAGAGTGTTAAAGCTTATCCCTTTTGTTCTTTCAAAAAAATCTACAGTTTTGTAGAAGTTTGAATTTTCTTGTTTGGTCTTTTGATTGTTTTGAGATTTTTAGGTTGAACTAATTTAGGTGTCTTTCATGTTTAATCTATATTTTTTTAATTATTTGCAAAGTCAGTCAATCTTTTTCCTTCCTTTTTTTCACTCTCTTTTATCGCCCCATTTGGTCTGAACAAAAGGGCATGGCAGGGATTTAAACCTGAGCACGGCAAAGAGATGAACACCAAGGGAAGAGAGAAGGATCTTGAAGGAGTTATGAATTTGATTAGCAGTTGGTTTAAGTTAATAAGACAACATAATAGAGGTTTAAATTACTGTAATTAATGAGAACTTTGGTGAGCATAGTGGGGGTCACATAAATAGTTACATAGTCTCGTCCAACCAGTGAGTCTAGATCGGTTAGAGCTTAATGCATCTCACGGTTATCGGCTCAAACATCATCTCGTGGACATTTTTTTTTTTTTTCCTCCCGATCAGGTCTCGTGTTTGCTTCCCGGCAATCGTCAGTGTGAATGCGGTTGACGGTTGAGTTGACTAGAAATATATATATACATATATATGTAGTTACATAATAGGGAGTGATGTGGACAACTTGAGGAAAGGATAAACTTTGAATTATGAAAAATATAATGGCCCCCATCTATTTCTCTTTCATTGAAATTGAGTGGGAATGTGCACCGTGTCTCATTCTCAATGGCCGCCACATCAACTGGGCTCCACTAAATTACTCATCAAATTAAAGACAGCGGAAAATAAAATTGGATAATTTTGTTAGATTCTTTAAAGTTGCGAGCTAATTGAATTATTCATGCAACAAACGTGTAGTGACATGAATCTGTTCGGCTCCTTAATTGAGCATAATTTATTTGCAATTCATAGTTCTGTTTGAAATTTACAAATTATGTTGCTGTATTTGTTTGTGATTCGCCTTTTTTAGACTAGTGTCACTGAGATTAACATTAGCCCCAGTTTCTGGTAATTTGCACGTGCATGTAAATAAACATGTAATATCTTTAAAAGAGAAATGTTGGACTGTAAATAGTAACTCCATAGGTTCTCTCTTCATTTTCGGTTACTGGGTTCTAATTTTAGGTCAAACCTAACCCCTGCCTAGGGGTCGCAATTGGGTCGGGTCGACTTGATCCGATTACTGCTCGACCCGTATAATAATCGGGTTTATCTGACTGATTATTATACGGGTCAAAAATTCAGACCCAGACTTGACTCAGACTTAGTCGGATCGATGTGACCCGACCTGTTTGACCCGATTATTAAGCTTTAAATACAATTTCTTTACATTATATTATGAAATATTGGTGTTATAGTTGGTTATTACACTAAACGTACACACTAGAAGTCAGGGGTTCGAAATGGGCTCACGCATATTTTTTGATAAACATAGATCTGATAACTCGACGGATCGCGACCCGTCTGCCACCCTATCCCGCCCCAACTCAAACCAAATCAGGCTCCACAGCCAATTGACAAGTTGTAGGTGCATGTCAGTCTAGTCCAAGTGACAGCTCAATCGCAAATCTCTCTGAGCATATTTTTATTCACTCACACAAAAGTACAAGGAGAAATCCAAAACAAATTTTCATTTTGGTCAGCAAATCCCCGCTGATGTAATTCGCACTCAGCTTTCAGAGTGGAGCCAAGGGTCAATCTCGCGTTGACACATGAGTAGGATGTCGGGTTTCAGTGTGACAAAACTTTAAAAGTCTTTACATCTCTTATAATATTATAAGAGGACCAATCTCACGTGTCAATGCAAAATTGATCTGATGTCATTAACATTGACGAATTGATAGAAAATGAAAGGGAAACAATGAAGCTTCTACCACTACTTTTTTTTTTTCCCTACCTCTACTTTTTCTTTCTTTTCCTATTCAAACTCTCTCCTCTCCGTGAGGATGAAGGCTTAATTTCTAGGACCGATTGTTTACGACAGATTTCTTCCTTTGATCAATCTTTCTACTCTCCTCCGGCCAAAAGAATAGCTAACTTGTTCTTGATTTTCTCTTTCTATACTCTGCTCACTTTGCTAACCCCATTTTTGCAGAAACTGATCGAAAAGCTCTCAAGAAAAGCACCAAAATGACGAGCCTTATAGAGATCTTGGAGGCTCTAGAGAATCTCCATAGAGTCTTGCAAAATAATCAAGGGTCAATGTCATTAGTTTTGGTCCCTTACAAACCCTTCGATGTTTAAGTCATTAACAACCCTTGAGATATGAAGAAAAACTAGAGGGACTTTAAGACACAAGGCAGTCTCTTGTTTCATGCACAAATCAATAATAAAAAGAGGAACCACGATACATTTGAAGAGTAACAGAACTCATTAAGTTTGGCAACAAGAGCAATACCTTGATCATCTCTTCTTACCGATCTTAATTTCACCTAAGTTTCAAAAAGAAAAAAATTCATGTATCTCTCTTATATGGTTTTCTCACGAAGCTTATTATGAGAAAGTTTCTCACTTGAAAATTTTCATATATATATATATATATATATATATTATATATATATATATATATATATTATATATATATATATATATATATATATATATATATATATATAATATATAGGGGTTACTGTACCTCAGCCGACGGCTGAGAGAGTTTCTCAGACTGCGGTGACGTGGCTGAATATATGCCACAGATCGGCCGTAGAGTGTAGGCGCCAAAAAAAAAAAAAAAATCTCGCCTAAACATTCGTGAATCAAAATGACAAAAATACCCCATAAATCCCGCCTAAAAATTCGTGAATCAAAATGACAAAAATACCCCATTTTTACTTCTAAACTGTCATAAACTCATCCACAAATAAAATTACCTAAAATAATTTTCAGTTGAATATCTACTACAGTTATAAAATTCGTAATTCTACTACATCGAAAATATAATAGAAAAAATTGGATGAACATAATGTGAAATAAACAGAAGCATGCCTTCTGTAACAGAATTCTCACGTTTTACAAATTCCGCGATCATAGTCGCAGTCATAATATAATAAAACTTTCAATCAATGCGACCATAGTCGCAGACTTAATACAAAATAACTTTCAATTTTAAATGACGACTGCGACATTAGTCGCAGTCATAGTATAACAAAAACTTTTTTATATCACGCATGACCATAGTCACATTCCTTATAACATAAAAAAATAACAGACGAAAACATGTTTTCGTACAGCACTGCGACCTTCTTCAGCACTGCGACCAAAGTCGCAATCTTTTTTCGCATGCCTTATAAAAGGTTTTTTATAATTTTACAAGGTAGTTTAGCCATGCGACCCTGAGATCAGTTCGTGTAACACCCCCTCTCTAAAGAATACGTACCTATTTGCGTATTCGTAATTTCTGATCGTATTTTTCGATTTACTTCCTGTATTTATTTTGTATTATGAATTATTTATATGATCGTTTTGTCTTGGATCCGGATTCGTGGACTCAGAGTCTACTCTTCTCTGAACAGGGACCCGATCCTAGTGTCTACTCAATTTGTCTTTCCGGTATTCAGATTTGACTAATTTCAGTTTTAAACATCTTTTCCAATATTTTAGATTTTCTATGATTTTCTGGAATTTTCCTGATTAATGGAAAATCTTCAAAACTGTGTCGACCAGCACCGCTGACCGACTTTATCAGATTTCTGCCAGATTTGGTGTCGACCGATATTAGCGGCCAATTCCAGATTTTTAATTTAAACTATAAAGAATTTCTTAAAACGAATTTCACCATGATTCTTAAAATATATTCTTGATTTTTGAGAATTTTTGCGGGTCGTTCCGAGATACTTGATTTCGGGACGATTTCGGTATTTTTCCAAAAGTTTTCCGTATCCGCAACCGAATCCCGGAAATCCGTCACTCTAATTATTTTCACTTTTTCTTCAAGAAATATCTTTCCTTTTTCCATTTCTTTTCCTTTTCCTATTTTTCTTTCCTTCCTTTTCCTTCTACCAAAATATCTCCTCCACCAAAAATATCTTCTCCAAAATATTCAACTCCTCTCCCATCACCATGGCCGGCCAAAGAGAGCCACCTCACCCCCTATTTTACAAATAACCCCCCTTTTTACATTTTTACATCACCTTCACAATTCCAAATCCTATATAAACCTTTCCTTCTTCATTTCACTTCATTTTTCTCTTCACCAACACTTAACCACCACCAACTCCTCCTTTATCTCCACCACAACAACAACCACTACAACTTCTCCAACTCCTTACCTTCATCTTCTTCCTCCTCCATCTCCATGTAACCACCACAAACTTCAAACAACTTCACCAAAACCTCCACCTTCTCCTTTACCTTTTCCAAAACATACCACCACTAAAATCCTTCACCAAAACCATCACCCCACCACTAACTTCAAGGGCCGGCCACCTCCTTTGGATTGGGGCCGAGCTCTTCTTCGTTGGTAACATCTCCAATGATTATTCCGGTAATCGTTCGCGATTATTCCGGTAATCATTTCGGGTAACGCCTCCGATGATTATTCCGGTAATCGTTTACGATTATTCCGGTAATCATTTCGGGCAACGTCTCCGATGATTATTCCGGTAATCGTTCACGATTATTCCGGTAATCTTTCCGGTGATAATTGCAACGACAAACACTAACATCACCACCACCATCTTTTTCTTAACTTTCATCATCACCTTCTTCATCTTCATCAAGTAATACCACCACCCCGAAATCACCTTTCCCTTCCTCTCTTCCTCTCTGTTGATTGCTGACGCGGATCTCCACCCCGCGTCTAGGCAATTCCTTAACGCAATTCGCGCGTTCCTGTATTGATACGACGCGGAGCCCATGCCCGCGTCGGTGTTCTTCTTGTGTTAAACGCGACGCAGAACCCACGTCCGCGTCCGCATTCTCCTCGCGTCCTGACTTGAACGCAGACCTCGCGTTTGTGGCATCTATGCGACGCGAACCCGCGTCTGCTACTCCCGCGTCTGCTACTTTCGCGTCTGCTACTCCCGCGTCTGCTACTTTCGCGTCTGCTACTCCCGCGTCTGCAACCCTCGCGTCTCACTCTCAAACCCGCGTCTCCTGTACACTCTCTCTTCCCATATACTTCTCTCTCTAGATTTCCCTCTCTCTCTAACTCTTTCTCTCTCCTCTTCACTTTCTCTCTCTAAATATTTATATCATATTTTACGGCGCGTGCGCGAGTTCCATGGGTTTCGGACTTTTCGACATTCGGTGATTTAGGCGAGTGTCCTCGCCTCCATTTGGATTTCCCCACTTTGTCGGGTCGACATGTATTTTATTCCATGTTTAATGTATTTTACTGCTTTACACTATGCGTGGCCGACCCTTCGTGGTCGTTGAACTCTGGGTTTCTGCCCACTCCTGGGATGGCTGGTAACCACCGAGAGTGCGAGCGTTCTTGGTCCCCCAGCCCTCAGCCTCCGGTCTCTCACTATCTTGAAAGAGAAGTGATTGGGACCGTCAGGTTCTCAGCACTACCTCCAGACCATTCAGCCTCCGGTCACTCACTATCTCGAAAGGGAAGTGATTGGGACCGTCAGGTCTTCAGCTTCGCCTGGTTATCATGATCAGCGTTCAGCGCTTTACCACTAGATTCGTCTAGGCGAGATGCTGCCGGACTTCCTACTCGCACTTTAAGCCGAGTTATCCCGGTAACCGTGCCAGATGCTCCAGTGTTAAATACTGTTTGCTGTCTGTACTTCCAGCTTGCTCAGCTCCGCTTGGTTGTGCTCAGTTACTACTTTGCCACATGCCATATATTTACCTGATATGTTACACTTGCCATGTCATTACTTCATACCTGTTACATGCATGCTACTATTTAACACCTGTTTATATCACCTGACACATGATATGTTATCACCTGACCACCCGACATGCTACTACTTGACACTGGCTCATGTTATATCACCTGTTCCCGGCGGATCCTGAATGGAACTAAGTGCCACACGGAGCAAAGTGCCACATCACACACGTGGTGGGGACCACCTCTTGAATCTGTGGGGGGCCACCTCTAGAATCCATTCCCCTCAGAACAAAGTGCCACATGGAACAAAGTGCCACACCACATACGTGGTGGGGGCCACCTCTTGAATCTGTGGGGGCCACCTCTTGAATCTGTAGGGCCATCTCCTGCCTGTACCTGATCTCTTATTATGAACTCCTGTCATGACCAGATAATTAAGCCATAAAAAGGATAACTTGCACGGGAATGGGAGGAAGTGATGGATGCCGGTATGATGCCTTACTTATAGTAGTGGAATACCAGAACTGACGATTCGTGTTAGGGGGATTTCAGGCCCCCAGAAGATGCGTGTTAGGGGGATTTAAGGCCCCAAATAGCTGTGTCCCGGGCGGTCGGGAACTACTATAAGAGGAGCTATCAGTTCTTCATCAGCTTCCAGTAGCAACCCTCGGCTTGCTTATATATGGATGTATGGGTGTTGGGATGTACACCAGGACACATACCTAGATATATGGGTCAGACGAGTAATAATAATAAATGCCTGTTATGTACTCCTGTTATGCCTGTTATGTACTCCTGTTATGCCTGTTATGTACTCCTGTTATGCCTGTTATGAACTCCCGTTATGCTTGTTATGATTCCTGTTATGCCTGTTATGTACTCCTGTTATGACCGTTGTATGATTTGCCACGAATGCTTTCATCGGATTTACATCGGATTTTCGGTTTTATGATTATTATCATATTAGCTACTCATACCCTGTTTTATTACCCATGTTCCATCCCTTCAGTCTTCTGCTCCTATCTTATCATACCATGAGTACCTCCTGCTTGATATCACTTGTTATATATCTACCTTACTTACATGCTTCTGCTCACGACACAGTTTTCAATGCATGATTATGATTCGGTTTTATCGATACACATGTGCTTATCCTTGCACGCCATCTGGCTTTTGCCTCACCACTCGCCGGGGAGTTCTGACTCCTCTGGATCCTCATGTCCAGGTCTTGGAGCTTGGCGCATGTGGATTCTCCCTGTTGCTGATCAGAGTGGTGCAGCGGTAGCGTGGATCTCTAGCAGACCGTCCAGAGCACCATCCTTCCAGGCCCCCTGTGTGTCTCTCGAGTTTCCTTTTGTAAACTCGTGAGTGCCTGTGTACTGCTCATACTTGTACATCTCTTTGTAATCTCGCAATTGCGCATATCAGTGATGTAATATTCCTGTAATATTGGATCACCTCTGGTGATAACTTTGTAATTGTACTCATATGTTGGAATGTATAATGCACCACTTGCTTCCGTACTCTGATTCTTGCCTGTACTGATGCTTAGCGTATATACGTGAGGGTATTTCTGACCGGCGTATATACGTCGCAGTAACGTCTCCGTACCCGCAGGATCGGGGCGTTACAGTTCGCGTATATCACATCTTATAAAAATACTATATTAATTACACTGAATTTAATGAAGTAATTAATAATTTATCTACCGTGATACAACAACATTCTAGAAAAAGAGATGCACTAATGTTAATCACGATAAAGGAAAGATGTGCACCATACGTAATCTAAAGATATAGGCAAAACATTCTATAACAAGTTTATTTGTACTTCACGTAGTAAACCTCTGGAAAAAGAACTCTTCGATTCTCCAGCCATAACTCTTCAATTAAATATTTATTTTTTTTACCACTTCTAACCATACTCAACCGTCACCTATAACAATTATTATTATTATTCATGTTCTTTCACATTATTGACCTTTATATAGTGCTTGTAACTAAAATATTATCTCATATCTAAAAACTATATTTTTTCTCCTTTTCAATTTGATTTCAAAAACTTCCAGAAAAATAATTCATTCTTGAATCATGTCTTCCCCATCTTCTTCCTCTGAACACTCAGAATTCAACTTCAATCAATCCCCACTGGTCCTCTTTCTTCAGGGTATTCTAGTGAATCTGATACCAGTCTGGAATCTGATACCAGTCTGGACTTCACTCCTTTTGACTATCTCACTACATCAAATAATATTTTAACTGATCCTCCTATTCATGATGATGATGAAGTTTTCATGTGGGTTAGTGAGGAGGACATTATTCTTCTGCCACTTGACAGAGGCATGCTTGATGAAAGCATGTCCTCTGATGCTATAGGCTTGCTTTCTCGCAACGGATCGGACGAAGAGCTTGATAGAGACGATCCATTCTGGGAGTTTATCGATGAACCAAAAAAACCTCAAAAACAGGAAGATGATGAGGAAATAAGTGATGAACAGGAAGACCAGGAGAATGAAGAAGACGAATCTGCTTATGATGGTGATGATGACGAGGATTAGGATTTCCTGATCTTCTGATATTCAACGTTAATTTTGTCTTCTCTTAAAAGCTTTTAATGCTCTTTTTTTGTAAGGTCTCTTTCTCACCATATTATGTTATAAATAAAATTTACTTCTATCTGTAAAATAATCTTTCACATCTTTAAAATACATATAAAGTATACCGTATAGGTATTAATTCTGCATCTTATCTGAAATAATGGTCGCAGTACTCATATTATAATTACATATGAAACTGCGACCACGGTCGCTGTCCAGTCATAAACAGTTTGATAGTTTTGCATTCAATAAAGTTATAAACAGATACCATGGTCGCAGTCCAAAAATAAATTATATAAACAGATAATACTGCGAACATCATCGCAATCCTCTCAAATCAGTATATTTCACTGTATATTTCACTGTATATCACAAATTAGAAAATTGCCACTGTTGTTCTTAAACACTGCGACCATAGTCGCAGTCCTACGATTGCCACTGTTGTTCTTAAACACTGCGACCATAGTCGCAGTCCTACGATTGCCATTGTTGTTCTTAAACACTGCGACCATAGTCGCAATCCTACTTCGCATACAATAAGTTACAGTGAAGATCAAACATATAAAACCATATATAAACTGCGACTATAGTATCAGTCCTTAGACACCGTTATTACATATAACTTAGTAAAAAAAACTCACCCAAAAAAAAATGCTATCGTGAGTACTGCGACCATAGTCTCAGTACCACGACTTGCTCTCCTTAAGCACTGCGATCATAGTCGCAGTCCTTGTCCAAATTCAATATGTAAAAAAAAAAAAATTTATACATTACATGCGAAAAAAAAGTAAAACTGCGACTATATTAAAAAATCATTAAATTTCAAATCAGATAACAAAAAAATAATAAAGAAGCATTCAAATTAGTTTCGTGATTTGATAAAAAAATGTTTGCAGTTTAGCCGCAGTTATAAAAGATAATTGTGACAAAATTGAGAAACGTCAGAAAATATAAAATTATAATAAACTATACAGATCTACTGTCTTTTACAGCAGGGCTATTTAGTAATTTCAACTATTTCGGTAGGTGGGCCGTCCTTTCTAGTGTGGCTAATAATGTGCCACGACACCGCAGGCTGAGAGGGTCTCTCAGCCGTCGGCTGATATACATTTTTCTCATATGTGTGTGTGTGTGTGTTTTATTAAATTTAGCAGCAAACATCTTGTATTATAGTAAGATTTGATATTTTCAATCAAGTTGAAGATGGTTCACCAAAACATCAACTCAATGTTGTCAAATTTTATGATGATACCTAGGAGATCTTTTGCTGATTTGCTCATTATCCTTCAATTTCCAAGCACCAACTACAGTGATAGTTAAAGGCCACACACAACAACACATCCACATGCCTCTCATGATTGTCCAACCAGTTGGCTTAAGTCGGTTATAATGCTCCTACGGTTACCGGCTCACGGACATTTCTTTTTTCTCTGATGTGACCCCGATCAAGTCTCATATTTGCTCTCCTAAAATCGCCGATAAATCTCGTCAGACACTGAGTTAATTAGAGGAAGGAAAAAAGAAAAAAAAACACAAACACTCCCCTCAGCCAAATTGTATAATATCCAAATAGAAATCCAGTGGGGCCCCACCTGACCAAACCTCTTGCCTGCCTCCAAAACCAGGATCCTGGCGAATCCACCACGCCACATGGGTGTTTGGACTCATGGGGTGACCCCAACCTAAGAGGTTGAGAGGCTGATTTTGATGGAAAAGAAATCATAAAATCCAGGAGGCAACAACACGTGGCTTTCTCCTTGAACTCTCTTACATCTCTTTCAGGGCCCACATTTTCGCCAGCCCGATCTGAGGCTGTGGATGGGGGCCCATGTCCCCAGTTAGAGGGCTTGAGCTGCCAACAGACACAACCTTGTGGGGGCCGCGGTCTGCTGGGGGATTCGGGGACCCACACAAAGCAGACAACGCTCATGGGAGAGAATCCTATATGTTCTGAGGTCCGTTTCAGGTGGCCCCTCCCTCTCCTTAGATTTATTCCTTTTTTTTTTTTTTTTTTTTGTGGGGGTGGGGATCAGAGATGAGGTCGTCGTTTAGGAGAACCCCACGTTACAATATCTGTGACTAGCTAGATCCTCGCTTTTTTTTATTTTTTATTTTTTTCTTTTCACAAAAAAAACTTGTCTCCTTTGTTTTTTTTTGTGTGAGACTCTTCGTTTATCTTTATTTTTCGTAGTACGAAATTGACCGCTCGACTAATCGTGTTGAAAAATCTCCACCACAAAAATAAGCTTGTTTTCTTAATAAATAAGAAGGATAATTCCTGTCGTCACTCTTTTGTAAGAGAGAGAATTTCACATATAACCTTCAAAGTAAAAATACGCTAGCTTTCAGATCATCACTAACAGAAGGATGCATGAGTATGAGGAAGACATCGCGCACATCCTAAGCATTACAAAATCTACTTAGGGCATGTTTGTTTCCTGGAAGAGAGTTGAAGAGGGAAGAGGGGGAGGGAAGAGCGGTTGAAGAGGGGAAGAGGTTCTTCCCCTCTTTTGCTCTTGATGTTTAAAGAAGAAAGGAGGGGGGAAGAGGAGGGGGGAAGAAAAAACCCCACCGCCGGTTCTCTCTCTCTCCGCTCCCCTGTCTCTATCTCACCTTGATCCTCGAATTATGTTGCTTCTTCTGGCGATTTTTGAGAGAAAGAGATTTTTTCCCTCTTCCACCAGATCGGACGCCATCTGGAGGAAGGAGAGCTCTCTTCCTTGAGCAAACAAATTGGAGAAAGAGGGGTCCCCTCCCGCCCTCTTCCTCTCAAATGTAGCAAAACAAAGAGGTCTTTAGAGAAACAAAACTGAAAATAAACCTATATAAATTGATACCAATTACAAAAGAAAATCCATCACCAAAAATGAAACCATCAGAATCTCAAATCTCAGAAGAATCAATGAAGATCAATCTGTGATTACATAGTTTTCTCACTACTACCTCGGTACTAGCTAAATCAAAACCATTTTAATGGTTTGTTCTACAGTCTCGTGAATATGAATATTTAAAGTAGTATTTCATGTTTTATGTGACTCTACAAGTTCTCACAGTTCATAAGGTCTATATTTTCCAAATGTGGAAGAGTTTATGTGCTAAAAATTATTATTTAAGGTGTGTCAACAAGGGAGTGGTAGCGAGTGAGCTACACGCAAGTTGCTGACAGTGAGAGCCACGCACGCTGTTTGAGTTTGGTGTGAGTGATGGTTAAGATGTGGTCCAATCAAGATTGTAGGAGTAATGTCTCATAGCTTAACTTAAGGATGCAGCACATCAATCATTAAATGCAATCAGTTATCAGTTTTGTGTTGTCCAGATTGCCAAAATACAGGTGTATGCTTTGAGGGAAGAATTTTCCTTCTGATCTTTTCATTCATCAGTAGAAGAGAGAGTGACAGAAAGAATTGCATTACGTGTAAGGCTCTTGTGATGATGACTTTGTGTTGATCTTATTCTTGGTAGTAACAATAGCTCTCATATGAACTAGTCACTCACATGCCAAGCTACAGAGATAAGATGTGTTCGTATGTTTACAAATTTTCCAAAAATATCATGAATGAGCTGCCAAGAAAACGAACAAATGCATGTATTATCATTCAAGTTGACTAGACTTTTACAAGTCACCAGTACTGTTATAATTGTACTAGCTCATCCATTATCTCAGATTTAATAGAAAATATAGAAATATTATAAAAATACAGTGTTGATTTTTACTGATTTTGATTTGGTTGCAAGGAAGCGGACGGATGTAAGGAAATAGGGAAGTATAATTGCTCACTTCCCTATCTATCCAAACACCGGAAAAGAAAATAAGAAAATCCCTTTTCCTTTTCTCTTTTCTTTTTTACACAATCATTTCCTCACTTTCAGAGTGCTACAGTTAATTTTGTGGTCATGTAAATCTCATTTGTAATAAGTTGTAGCACAAAACAGTTAATTTTTTGATCATGTAAATTTCACTTGCATTCTAATTACAGTCCATTTTTTATTTTTCTAATTAATTTTTATTTTAATATTATTTTACGGTCAACTTTCTGGTCAACTTTTTCACTTTCACTTTCACATTACCATCCAAGCACCGGAAAAGACAAAATATTTTCCAAGCCACACTTCCCAACAACATCCAAACACCGGAAAACTTACTAACCAATTCCCAAGTTCCAAAGGGAATTATTATCACTTCCTCAATTCCTCACTTCCACCCTTAACCAAACAGGCCCACATGTAGATTTCTTACTCGTTTCAATTCATCTAGAATTTATCCTAACATAACAATCTTTGATCAATAATATTTTACCAAAGTTAAAACCACACATAGAGCCAAAGATGGGCAAGCAGAGAAGATCCTGTTTGAAAACAGACAGGTCGTTCAAACCATGTGGGGATCATCCAAATGAAAAGAAAAAAAGCAAAGGAAAAAAACAAAACACTTGGGGCACCCCCCCTTTTTTGTCCTTGTCAATGTCATCCAATCCCTAACTCAAAACAAGACATGCATGCTCTTCACATCATAAAGTTTTATGTCCAACTCACCAACTTTGAACATGGCTTCTCATGTGCCCCTAACATGGTAGGGTCCCTAAAACACAAGGCCAAGGGGCAACAAAGAACCTTCACCCATCATAGTCAAAATTGTTTGCATGCATGCATCTTTGTTTAGTCTTTGCATCAAGTTGGTGGTAACTAGTGTTTTTGAGCACACGTACCCTAAAAGAATAGCTTACTTGATTTGATGTTAATAATGTAAGGATTTTAGGGGAGAAGATTTCCTGTGTGGGGGTGGGTGATTTGTCTCAATCAACCGGCAAAGATTAGGGCATGAACAACCTACGTGTTGCTTGTAGACACAACCACCCACCGTCCATGAGATTAAAGTATGATGATACGTACACCAAACTAAATAATCAAATGATAAGAAGCTCTCTTGTTTTATGTGAGTTCAACATGAAAATGATTCCTTTGGTTCGTTCTCTTGGATGAGATCTTGATGTTATGGGATGCCGAGCATGTAGCAATGATGATTTGTCAGTATATAATATGAGAGGGGAATGCTAGCATTATTTGGCAATAGCTTGATGATTAGATGTGCTTGAGATTGTAGTGTCCCCGACTTGCTGTTACTTATTTCTTCACATAATTAGGGGAAAAAAAACTCAAGCCTCATAGTTTGTTTGGCCTCAGCCTCTTTCACATCAGCGAAAAACAATCAGACGGATCAGATCCTTCTTTCAATAAAATTTTATTTCCATCTTCTCTCTTTTCTCAGATCCAAATGTGGCGCATCACCGCTTGCCCTGAAGGAAGCGTGCTTCTCATTGCAGGTGATTCTCGAGATAAATTCCTTGAGAAAATTTATCTCCACTCAAATTGGAAATAGAATGTAAATCAGACGCAAACGCAAGAAAATTACGTGAAAATTCGAGGAGGAAAAAAGCACAGAGCAAAGAGAGATTCCACTAAACCAAAAGATTATAAGGAGTTCCTAAAGCTCTATTACAAGTCTGAATCTATAGGGTTCGATCCCTTGTTAAGGAGGAAGAGGTCGGCTTTTATAACTGAGGGATGGCGAGCTGAGTCGTTGTCTTTGAGATTTACGCCTCTAAATCTACCCACGGTCATAACTGCATATAGTGCCCCAGCTGTAATTGGTTTGAGTAGCGCGTAATTTGTCAGGGTTTTGCTAACTGGCGAGAATTGAATACCAGATACACATCCATAGCCCCATGTGCTTAGTGGTTGTAACCACTCTGATAGCCAGGTGGTTGGGTGAGATCTGTTAAATGAGACCGAGTCTGTGATTCCACAATCCGCAAGGCTTGTTAGATGTCACAATCTCGCATGGGGTCATAATTTTGATCACTACAGCCGCGAGCGGCTTTAGTGTCATGGATTATTCGATCACGATCTCAAGATGGTAGAAGGGATCGAATTGAATGGATCACATAGCACGGAGAGAGTAAGATTAAAAATAGAGCATTTTTTTAGGGCTGCGATCATGATCGCGGTCATAATAAAGAATAAAAAATAAGGTATTTTTGTGAGAACTGCAATTTACGATCATTGTCGCGGTCCCATAAAGACTCAGAAATATTACACTTTTATGATGATTGTGATCATATTCGTAGTTCTAATAAATGAGAGTGTGATTATGATCGCAGTCCTTAAAAAACTCAGAAACATAATTTTTTTGTGAGACTTGTGATCATGTTTGTAGTCCTAATAAAAACTCAAAACTAGGGCATTTTTGTGAGGTCTGTGATCATGAGCGCAATCCTAATAAAGACTAAGAAATAGAACATTTTTGTCAGGAATGCGATCATGATCGCAGTCCTCAGCTTAATACTACGGAGGGGGCATTTAAGTTTTTTTACCGCTCTAAAGCATACTCAAACAGCGCTTCTATACTCGACACATTGGTGCACGCGTCACGACCCTCAGTAGCGCTTCAGCGCTTGACACGTGGTCGCACGCCCTTTTTTTAAAAAAGAGGTTGCTGGACCGAACTAAATTTTGTGTGTGAGTTTTTCCTAATTACGGTTTGACATAGGTGGCTGGAATGAAATCCCTCTTATTTTTTTATTTATGTTACGTGTAACTATTTAATGTAAAAGATATCTTAGGATAGGCAAAATTGGCGACAATATGATTAATCTATAATAGAGATACGACTGAGAATCAAATTAAAATGAATAATTACCTAAATATTGAAATTTGGCATTTCGTTCGGAATCCAGATAAGTATAAAAAACACAATGAATTGAAATGCTCTCTCGAGAGCGATCAAATAAAATTCTTTTTATGAATGGATAAATAAAATATATGTCTCTTTACAAAATCAAATTGATTAACAAATAAAGAATTGAGAACATTTCTTAAAAAAAGTATAAATTATGTATTCAAAACATAGGGACCAAAAGCAATTATAGGGGATCTATTATGATATTACACAAGCACAACAAAAAGATCATCAGAATTTCTAGTCTAAATATTTCTTAGTCTTTTTAGGTTATAGGTTTGCTAAAATATTTTTACAAGACTTTTTAGTTTTAATTACTCTTTTTGTCAAGTTTGGCAAGTTTATATTGGAATATTCCATCTTACTTTTGAAAAGTAGTAGAATAAATTAGAAGGTAGTAGAAGTGGGCAAACTAGTAGACCGGACCACTATTGCGGTTCGAACCGTTGAACTGAACCGAAAGCGGGCATCATGAATCATAACTGGAACCGAACCGGCCAGCAACGGGTTCTGGTTTTTTATTTTTAAGAACCGATTTTTTTTTCCCCCTTTAGACCGGGGCAGCAACGAGTCTCGAGCCTGAAACCGGCCAACCCCGACCCGGTTCCTCATTGTGAACCGAACCGGGATCAAGTCTACAAACTAGTCACAAATGATAGTCCATTAGAGCTATACATATGTATATGTACAGTAATTTTGTTGGATGGACTTCTAAAATTTTGGCGGGGTTCTCGCGTAAAGCGCGGGGGCGAGAGAGGCGTGATTTGCGGGTACACGTCATCGCCCACGTACCCGCCGTTGACCATGGCGAGATTTACTCGCCATCCAACCGTCCACGTCATCACTAACTACTCAAAAGAGGAAAGGCTGACTCTTGTGAACTCAAAACTAACCCCGCCACCACGTCACCTCGCCCCTGCCACGATCTCGCCACATAACAAGAATGTAACCACCCATTTGATGACCCAATTAATTCTCGGGGGTGCTGTTGGGTGTCGGTACAAAGTTAAATGGAGCAACAATAATGCTAATAATTAGAAATTAATTTTAGAAAATATAGTACTAGTTTTTTCATTGTGAAGTGATGATGGTGAGATAGGCATTTTGATGATTGAGCAAATTATAATCGCTATAATTTGAGTGATGATTAGCAAAAGTTATTGAGAATTATGGGGCAAAGAATTCAAGAGATTGGTTGCTGATCAAGAAAAATGTGTTTTTTCCCCCAAGAAGGTATCTTTTGTACGCACGAACAATTAGAATTTGTACTTTCTGCGATTGGGCAAAGCTCTACACTGGTCAAAAGAAATAAAGGGAAATCACTTTTCGTGCTCGATTTTAATCTACGTTTTCGCCCATAGATGTTGACTATACATAGTTTCTAAACAGGCAGAGATTTTAGTTTTTTTTTTTTTTCCTTTAGTTATATTTAATGGCGTCGGGTTCGAACTGAGTACCACTGAGAAACAAATCAGAGGTAAACTATTTAAGAGTTAAATTTTTGTTCAAGCAAAATCATCAATTATAATTAATTCAATAGACCTAGGAATATATATGACCAGGCTCTAGGGACTAATTGAAACAGTGCATTAAAATCGCCAATCAAACTTGACCAAAAAAATTATTGCGGGCTCCACCGTCATTTCAAACACACTTATAATTTCTCTTAAAATTTATTTACATAAAGGACATCCTTTGCATAGACTTTGGTTACATTTTTTTTTTTTTTCCCTTCTAACATTTTAAATGGTAGACTCATCTCCTCTCAATCCGGAAATTTATCCAATTTTTTATTTACACATAATATTAGAATCATCTCATTTCATTTTCAATTTTTACATGCCCATGTGTTTTTTCGGTGGAAATTCGAGAGAGAGAGAGAGAGAGAGAGAGAGAGAGAGAGAGGTTGCATTGCATTGCATGTGGGTGGGGGCCCACGAGGGCAAGCAGTTGGTACTCCCAACTGGAACAATTGCATGTGCTTCCATTACTTCGGTCTGTTTCAGAGACGGAGGCCGGCGAAAACGTGAGAACAACCAACTCGTCTCTTTAACACATACCCGCACACCCACACACACACTCCCCTCTCCTCTCTATAAATACCCACCCATTCCTGCCCTTTCTCTTCACTCAAACCATCAACCATTTCAAACACAAACACTGCTCTCTCCCCTGGCTGCTTCTCATTGCTCACCAATGGCACCTTCAGTGGCTTCTTCCCTCTCCAAAACCCTCTTCTTCTTCTTCATCTCCTCCCTCTGCTTCCTCGTCCCGAGGACTTTCGCCGATAACTACGGATGGGAAGGCGGCCACGCCACTTTTTACGGCGGCGGCGACGCCTCCGGCACAATGGGTGAGTAGCTACTGCTCACTGCTCTTTGAGTTTTTGCATTCCGTGATTTGTTAATGAGTAATGCTGTCTTGGCTCAAAACTTTCTAGCTCAACTTTAGCTCTCAAGGCTCTACCACACGTGGGGGCAGTACATAATTCAGGGGGTAGACCCCACAAGTCATAGTTTTGAGCTAAATTTGAGTAGGAAAAAGCTTATTCTTAATTAATAATTAGCAATCTGAGAGCTTATTCTTAACTAATAATTAGCAATCTAAGTAATTGAAATTTTCATTCTCGCAAGTGGCATTTCGGTCGGTTTTGGGTTCGTAAGAACTCTGCTCACTCACAAGGTCCTCACGCGCTCGCGACATTTGGTACCTTCATACGCGTCTTAACTATATATATAAAAAAAAAGTAATTGAAATTTTACATGTAGCTTGTACATAAGTACCACCTAACTTAATAATTAAAGACGACTGTCTAGTCTAAGTCTGAATGTCAACATTACTGTGCCTTCACTATTATCCGTAGTAACACCTTTTTTGAACTTTCTACTTGGTAGACTTCATTGTCAACTTCTCGCTTCAATCTCTTTCAAGGGTACAAAAGTTTGAAAGGGATGTTAATTAATTAGTAAATAATTATGGTAATTTAATTGATTGGTAACAAATTGTGATCAATTTCAGGAGGAGCCTGTGGGTACGGCAATCTCTACAGCCAGGGGTACGGCACCAACACCGCCGCCCTCAGCACCGCCCTCTTCAACAACGGGCTCAGCTGCGGCTCGTGCTACGAGATGCGGTGCAACGACGACCCCAAGTGGTGCCTCCCGGGCTCCATCGTCGTCACCGCCACCAACTTCTGCCCGCCGAACTTCGCCCTCTCCAACGACAACGGCGGCTGGTGCAACCCTCCCCTCCAACATTTCGACCTCGCCGAGCCTGCCTTCCTCCAAATCGCCCAGTATCGGGCTGGAATAGTCCCCATCTCGTTCCGCAGGTAAAGATCAATTCATGACATTAGGTTGACAGCTAGTCATAAAACTTTTAAATAAACTTAAAAAAAAAAAAAGGGACTCTTACTGGGCCTAATGGGCCTTCAACAATAAAGTGACTTCTAATTGGCCCTAATGGGCTTTGACTCATGTAGGGTGCCTTGTGTGAAGAAGGGAGGGATTAGGTTCACCATCAATGGGCATGACTACTTCAACTTGGTGCTAGTGAGCAATGTGGGCGGCGCCGGAGACGTTCACGCCGTCTCGATCAAGGGGTCGAACACCGGGTGGCAGGCGATGTCTCGCAACTGGGGCCAAAACTGGCAGAGCAACTCGTACCTGACCGGCCAGAGCCTGTCCTTCCAGGTCACCACCAGTGACGGCCGGACGGTCACCAGCTACAACGCGGTCCCGGCCGGGTGGCATTTCGGCCAGACGTTCGAAGGGGCCCAATTCTAGATATATTTGTTGGTCCAAGGGCCAAGGAAGGGGCCCAATTCTTCAGATGTTTGTTGGCCCAGGCCCAAAGAGTAGTTCGGAGAGGTCTTGGCCAGATGAATGCTGTGGTAGCCTAATACGCACCCGCTAAGGCCTTGATATATATAATATATATAACTGAGCAAGTAATTAGATTAGTTGGTATAGTGAAAGGTGATGCATTGATTATTGCATTGGCTAAATTAAAGGAAAGGCCAAAGGCTTTGTGTCTGTATTTTGTAAAGAAAGAGTAGGTGTCTTTCTACTTTTGATTGAGGGGGGTACTACAATCCCACACAAGGTGTGGGAGAAGAGAGGAGATATGTGTCCTCTATAATTGATTGTATTGTCTGTCTTGTTTGCAATATATATGAATTAAAACAGTATAAGTTCTTGGAAGGTTTGTTAAATGAGTGCCTAAATGTTTGATGTTAGTTAACTTTAACTTTTTTTTTTTAATGTCTCGCTCTTCTCTAGACTTTAAGTTCTTTCTGTAGGAACTTGAGACACTATCTCAAAAGACTAGCATTCTAAATGGAGTTGATCAAATTTTTATATGCTCTAAATCATCCTCATGTTTAGCCGGTGTGAGACTATCAGGCCTCTCAACTCTGCGTGATACAATAGTCTCCTCGCGCGGCTCCAGATAACACCACCCTCCCAAGCCCATCTCTCCAAAGCATCACCAACACCAGCTTTCTCCTCCTTCCAACTGACCCACCCATCAAAATTGAGCCACCTGACTAATCGTGGATTGTGCTCGCCTTCAATCTCACCCAGAAACCTTTTCCCTCGCACTTGCCAATACTCTTCAGCCCAGTAATGTGCTTCCTTGGCATATTGCCTCCAACCGTTTCACTTCCCCAATGGATGAAATTATCCCTCTCCAACCAAACACCTTAGTTTCTTCAGTCCAGTACCAAAACCATCTTCTGTCATAAGCTCCCCCAACTCCCTTACGCTCGTAGGGCATACCGAGCATCCCACCGATGGTGTGCCGGACCTCTCTAGCCTTGTTGCATCTAGAAACTGCATGGTCGCAGTGCTCAATCCCGAGCCCACATCCAAAACAAGTGATGCCCACATCAACACATCTCTTGCAGAGTGTCTGTAAGGACTTGGGGTACCATCCCAAAAGTCTAACTGGCCGATATGGGACTATTTGTTCGACATCCATTATATTTCCGCTCAACAAAGGCTCCATGTCCAAGCCTCCATAGCCATACATGAGCTGCTGGTGAAGCTTGTACCTTCCAAATTCAATCCGAGTCCTTTCTCCATTACAAATCAGAGCGCTATACGTCAGTCTCACCGAGAATGCTTCCGATGGCTGCCATAAAAATTGATCGTCTGTTACCTTGTGAGGGTGAGTGTTCTCAGAACTTAAAATTTTATAATGTTAATCACAGATATAATGCTTTTGCTAAAAAAAAATATGGAAAGAGCACAAAAGAGGAAAAAGAGAGGGAAAACACAACCCCTTACCCCGCCAAAAAAAGGAAAAAAAAAAAAAATCCATCTTTGCTGCGACAAAGCCCAATAAACGGCCGTGATCAACAGGGCCACCCCAGCTATTCACACGATGCGGTCGCATATATATTGGACGGTCAGGATCTAACAAACTCTCTTTCGGGGACTCCCCCATTCAAAATGGCAAGTACCGCTTTCGCCCTCACAAAAACCGCTCTCGTTCACCACAACCTCCGCTTCGAGTCTCGTCGGGTTAGGGTTTTTGCCACCGTGAGCGGATCATGAGGGGCTAATGGCGAGATTGATCAATTCACTCTGTCTCCTTCGAGTTTCCTCAAGATTCAGAAAGGGGACATCACCGCCTGGTCCGTCGAGGGATCCACAGATGCGATCGTAAGCTCTCTTTCTCTTCCTCTCAAAAATTAATTGGTCACTCTATCAAGAATCAGTTGTTCTACTTTATATTTTAAAGTGCCTTGGACATCCCTGAGATCAATTATCTCCTTACACAAGAAATTGTAATATTTGAAGAATTTAGAAATAAATTCTAAGGTGTGTAGTATGTGTGAGACTTAAATAAGGTAATAAATTTCATTCTTATATTATTTGAATAGTATGAAGAAGAATAGTAGAACGATTTAAGGGATTGACGTGGAGACAGCCTTGCAATGTAACAAACTAGCCGTGGACTTTCCTAATTAAGAAGCTTCACTTTCACATGCTCATTGATAAAGTTGCATCAGAGATTGGGAGAGAAGAGATAAGGTCTAGGCCTCATACTCTAATCCATATGACTAATACAGAACTCATCTAGTCTCACAGGCAATGTGGGACTAAACTAATACAATCTCTCACAATACTCCTCCTCAAGCTGGGGTATATATATCATACATGCTTAGTTTGTCACAAATATAATCTACTCGTGTTCTACTAAGTGGTTTAGTAAGAAGATCTGCTAAATGGTGTCCTGATGATACATGCTTTGTCACAATGATCTTTTCTCGAGCTTCTTACGAATTACATGACAATCAACCTCAATGTGTTTGTTCTCTCATGAAACACGGTATTTTCAACAATGTGTATTGTTGTCTTATTGTCACCATATAGTCTTATGGGACACTCTGGGAAAAATCAATATTTGTAATAAATCTTTGATCTAGATTAAGTCTAATGTCACATTTGCCATCACCCTATACTCCGACTCTGCTTTGGACCAAGAGACCGCATTATACTTCTTGCTTATACATGACACGAGGTTTCCTCCAAGAAAGACACAATATTCTGTGGTCAACCGCTTACCAAAAGGGC
The DNA here is from genome assembly GCA_038442645.1 of Agave tequilana. NCBI lineage: Eukaryota > Viridiplantae > Streptophyta > Magnoliopsida > Asparagales > Asparagaceae > Agave > Agave tequilana. The sequence goes on from JAVJIF010012910.1 coordinate 120,417, forward strand.
ATCATGCACAACCTGCATCTGAGAAGTCCGCTACTATGTGGTATCCATGATCTGAATTAGAGAAGCACTCTCACTTGAACTTTCTTCAGGTACCTCAAAGCTCTCATTATCACCTCCAAGTGAGTAATCCTCGGTGTTGACAAAAATTGACTCATTATTACTGACTGTGAATGTGATGTCCGGTCTGATCACCGTTAGATAGTTCAATTTTCTCACTAATCTCCTGTACCTCCCAACATCCTCAAGAAGCTCCCCCTGATCTGGTAACAACTTCGTGTTCACGTCCATCGGAGAATCAATACTCCTGCATTTTAGCATTCCAACCTCCAAAAGCAAGTCGATATATACTTCCTCTGTGACAGAAAAATGTCCTTCTTGGACCTAGTCACCTCAATGCTTAAGAAGTACTTCAGAGATCCAATATCCTTGGTATGAAAGTGCTTTTGCAAGTACTTCTTCAGGCTATCAATCCCATTTATGTCATCTCCTATGATCATAATATCATCCATATACACAATCAGCAGGATCTTCCCATTTTGTATCTGCCAAAATACAGAGTGATCTTTTTCTGCGCGACAGAGATCAAACTCCTGAATTACTGATGTAAAGCGCCCAAAGTAGGCTCTCGGAGATTGTTTCAGACCGTAAAGTGACTTCTTCAACCTGCAAACTTTTGCACACTCCCCAGAGCAACAAAACCTGGTGGTGGTTCTATGTAAATCTCATCATCAAAAATACCATTGAGAAAGACATTCTTGATATCCAACTAATGAAGTGGCTAGTGATATGTCGCTGCAAATAATACAAGGACATGCACAGATGTCATCTTCGCAACCGGGGAGAAGGTATCCACATAATTCAGTCTATACATATGTGAGTATCATTTGGCAACCAATCTCGCATTTAAGCGAGCTAGAGACCTATGTGGGTTTAACTTGACAGTGTAAACCCACATGCACCTAACAGCTTTCTTTCCTGGTGGAAGTGTGACTAACTCTCAAGTCTCATTCTGCTATAAAACCGTCATCTTCTCCTACATTATCTGAGTCCAACCTGAAAGAGACAGTGCTTCGATACATTCTTGGTAATCAAGTATGAGTCCAAAGAAGAAATAAATGAACGAATGAAAATGATAAATGAGAATAAGAAACAAAACTGAAAAAGGATATTGAGTATAATTACGTTTGCCTTTTTAAAGTATATAGGAAGATCATCAGTAGTAGAAATACCTAGTAATTGAGCAGTGGCAAACTCACTTGATTTTTGCACAAGACTTGGTACTGAGATTGGCATTCGCACAGGAGCAGGAGTTGTTCATCGTGTATAGATTTGAATCGGATCCTGAAACTAGATTTGAATCGCACCACGATCAAGATCACGATCATTACGGTCACCACCACCTCTAGAGTTATGGGAAAGCGCAACCTCTAGTTATATTTACTATCCGAATCACAAATGCATCTTGAGCATCTCTACGGTCATTAAAGTCGATAAAAGTAGAGCCCAATGGCTTTCTCACAACCCAAATACTTCTTATAACTCCATATGTTCAAAAGTCATTCTCAAGCTCTTGCTCAGAGACACGACATCCAATTTGTCAACATAAACATGAGACATGACCAATATGAACCTGATAAGAGATTGCTCCCTTCATATTCGAGCTCAAAACCCTACTGAGGATCATGTTGACCTCAATGTTCTTGTGAAGTATGTAGATGCGTAGCCCTGACTTTCACGATTTCAATGCCTTGAGAATCGCATGAATCGAGCTTCGAACAGCTGAGATATGGCCTAAAAATCAAACCCGAACTGTTAATGAGTATGTTCTGATCAGAATGTAGCAGATAAGAACTGTAGCTGCGGGTTGGGTCTCTGTAATAATCGGTTCGGCACTGAATGAATCAGATCCAGATCTACCCTGGGCTTTGCGGGTTGAATCTCATGACTTAACCCAGTTCAGCTGTTGATTGGATTCAGGTTGGGTCGTGGTATTTGAAGCGGGTTGCAATCGAGTAGGCTCATAACCAGTTGCAAAAGGCGGTGCGTCTGTAGGACAGTGACGCTGTTATCGGCGACGATGATGTTGGCATTAGTTCGGTGGATGTTGGCATGGTCAGGGCACGGTGATGAGGACGATGGAGGTGCTCGGTCTTGAGAAGAAGTCGACAAAGACAGAAGACTATGACAAAGATGATGAAGACGACGTGACGAAGGCGAGGAAGAAGATGATGGTGGATCTGGATCTCGAGATCGGGAAGAGGACACGGTCGGGAAAATGACGTGACGAAGACATCAACGAAGCGGTTACGACCAGGCTGTGGCTGGAGGGGAGATGATGGCGGCGATTGCGGCGTGTGGCTAGAGAGTAGGCGATGGCGATGAAAGCGAGGAAGAGTGGGGACAAACTGAGGAACTAGGGTAAGGGTTACGGTTGGGGGGTCGGGTTGGGGAGATGAATATTATATTGTTTTTTGGTGGTGAGATTGAGATTAGAGTTTTGAGATTACAGAGGATTTTTGAGTGGCTCTTATACCATGATAAAGTTGCATTAGAGATTGGGAGAGAAAGAGATAAGGTCTAGGCCATATAATGACCAATATAGAATATATCTAGTCTCACCGGCAATGCGAGACTAAACAATACAGAGTCTTTCTCAAAACTCATTGAATTTGGCAAGTCTCATAGAGACGTCAATGTTCCAATTAAACTCCTCGTAAGTGATACCATTAAAATAATATAAAGTATTAGTCAATGTAGAGTTTTTAAGCATAGCTTTAAATAAAATTCTTACTAGAGTGATGCTATAGTTAAAGTAAGAATGAATTTTTCTGAGAAAAGGTTTGTTTACCAACGTCAAAGATGACAATGGAAACAGTGGAGATTAAAGATCATAAACTTACTTACATTAGTTGTCAACGAATCCTAATCAAATATGTGAGATCCTTTAGATTCAACCATTAATAGAAAACCTTGAAAATATTGGGAAAATCACAGAATTAACAGATAAAAACTTTGCAGAAATATACGAAACAACAAAGATTGAAGGGAAAATTTAACTAATTTTGCGATTGGTGAAATTTAAGAATCCTGAATGAAATCTGTAATATGTAACCAAATCTAGTTATCATGATTCTCCTCCTACAATCTCAATTCAAACTAGAATGATATGATTTGGCTCTCTTTGGCCCAGATATGATGATATTTCAGTCAGAATCCAACGATCGTCAGAGCTTGCAGTCCAAGGCTTACGACTATGATTGCTTGCTGAGATGAATCGACAATAGCATCAAACACTAGTGATCGAAACTCTCTCAAAAAACTCATTAGAATGATGAGATTCAATCCTCTTTAGCCCAAATAGGATGATCTTGGCTCAGAATTCAGCGTAGAGCTCGTAGGCTGAGGTTGATGACAACTATCGGTTGTTGAGATGAAAAAGGTGGGGAGAGTCGAAGAAGGTAGATCGGTAATGGTAATTGTAGATACTCACAATTGTAGGTTACATTGAAGATCTCACAAACATCAATGTGGAGATTGTGCAAGTTGCTTGAGAATTGAAAAAGAAAGTTTCGAGCTTCTCATTTCCCCCTCTATTTTATTTTTCTTCTTTTTTCACTAGGTCTGGAAGACGAAAAGCTAGAGAAAAAAGTTAATATTTTTCTCTTTCACTTTTACTCACTTTTCTTTTCTTTTTTACATTTATCCCAAGCAAACATTGAAACATACTTTTTCCCCAATCCTTTTCTTTTCCTTTCTTTCACTTTTCCTCGAATCAAACTCAACCTTAAAGTCAGTAAAAGTATTTGTTTTTTAGTTGTTCATGAATCATTGTGATCTGTTTATAGACTCAATTTTTACTTGTGTCGAGGGTATTAAATTTTTTATAGGCTTGCTCTAGATATTAGCAAAATAATTCTGAATAAAGAAAGGGGTTTCTAAATCTTAAACATAAATTTTCAACATAATTGCTTGAAAGAAAATTATAATATCTAAAACCTTTTTTCTCACTTCCCTCGATTGGTAGACGACTTCGCTTTATAGACAATCAATGTTCCCATTAGCTTCTCTTAGTATCTTTTGCCTAAAAACCTGCCGAACATGCAGAGGTGAACAAGTTTTATCGATGGATATAACCCGAAATTAGCCCCTACCCCCTACCCTAACAAATAAAAACTCGACACTCCCTTGCCATGGTATGATTATTGATTAATGGACGTTTCCTTAATGTTCTCTTTTTTCTCCTCAAAAAAATCAAGATTTTTCTAAATTCAATGCTTAAATAAACAAAAGATTTTGAACATAATTTCAAGGGCTTCATAAATCAAAAAAGAAATTTACAAATCCAATAGTCATTCATTATATAGACACCAAATAAAGTAAAATAAGAATGCTTAGAAAGAGTAGAAATTTTCACAAAACTAAAATCATCACAATTTAAATTTCAAAATCTACCACTTGAACTTCAAGTCCCCAACTTCTAATTTAAGCCTTTTCCTGCAAGTTCTTACACTTTCTCTCTCCAAGTTTGACATATTTACTAAAGGATAAGAATCGGAGTCGATAAAAGATATATGTCAGTAGGTCATGACTGAGTCACTGCTTAGAACAATGGACGAAAATAAACTTAAGAGTCAACAAATAAATTTTATTACTAAATATCACTTTAACACAAACCACATCAAATGGATAATTACATCTTAGACATACATTTAATTAATTAAAATCTCAAGCTTTATGTCTTACCCCTAAAAGAGAGTTTCATCCTCAAAACTAAACATGCCTTGGTCCTCAAACATGTGGGAATCCTGCCTCAACATTTCCACATCGATCTTCTATATAGCCTCCTCAAGTGTTAATTTCTCAATAAGGCTTTGTTTGGTTGGAAGAGTTAGGGAGTAGGAATTAGGTTGTTTTTAAAATTTTAGAATCATAATAAGAGAGTTGGGAGGTCACTTCCCTCCTTATCATGAGTGATCAAAGGTTAGCAATTCCTCCTATGGCTAACTTCAAATCCCTATAGGTCATTTTTTTAGCGTCTGGCAAGAGTTACCAAGATTTCGCATCTAACTCTTGCTACTCTTGTTACTAATCAAAACCAAGGAGCAATTGACCCCCTTTGTGCTTCATGTTTTTCCACTCAAAAATTCTAACTGGTTCAACATATGAGAGATCATCTACAAGCTATGGTCCATCTTATAGTGTACAAGAAATATTTAAGTATCTACTACCTCAACATAGACATATAATATGTGGAACACAAATGCACAATTCTGGAGGCAAAGCAAGTTTACATGTTACCTTGCAATTGTTACTTGCCCCTAACTTTATATTTCCCGTATGAAATTCCAACTTTCTTCTTTTATCTACATGGATCGTTCGTTTGCAATGTCAAGAGTTGCTTATGAATCAATATAATCTCTTACGTAGCCTCTTCATCAATCTTAAGGGTTAAGTAGTTTTTTTCCTCCTACTCTTCTCGTCAAATAGGGATCTATATTTTCTATTCTCTACCATGAAGTGCCTGAAATGGTGCCATCTGATATTAGATTGGCCACTGTTATTATAACAAGCAAGCTCCAACTAATGTCAAATGCTCTTTCCAAGTTCCAACTATCTTGCAAGTCCAATACACAAGACCCAAGATTTTAATCAGTTTAAGTTTGAACTTAAAGGAAATTAGCAATTTGACACCATTAATATAAAGAAACAATTGGCTGTTTAGAAATTGTTTTTACCTGTTAGGTTATTTTCATCAATTTTCCTAGGTCATGACTTATAATTTACAATGTTACCTATCTTTCATTGATTCCTATAATTATCCTTTAGCAAACAAGCCCTAACAGTGTGTGGAGTAAGAGATTTGAGGAAGAAGTTTGAAATGGAAACTAGGACGTGGAGATCCAAATGGTACAACACCTAAAATCTAAGGTATCTGACGTCATGTTATGATTTAAGAGAAATTTGAAAAAGATTATTCTCATGAAATATGAACAATTCTATTGCGAAAAATGACTAAATGCAGTCATTTTATCTATTTAGATTAAGAAAATGTATATGTAAACAAGAGAGTTAGCAATTGTTGATTTATATTAATACAAACATTGCAAGCCTAATCTATAATAAATAATTTAAATGTTTTCATAATTGTCTTCTTAATTAATGATTTTAAGGTTGAATGTTTCAAATGGCATTAGCAATTGTATTGTACTCTTCAAGTTACATATAAATGATAGCTAATAATAGATGAAACAATGCACAACAGGGAATTAAATCTGATCATTCCAAAGAAGAAAAAAATCCTATAATTTGTAGATGATAAAATTTTCTTCTATCTGACCAACAAATAGATCTTTTTCAAAGAACTAGAAATAAAGAAACCAACAATAAAGCTTCAGACCTGGGCAAGGGTGGCTTCAACTCGAGCGTCCTCAAAATTCAGATCAACATGAGAACATGCACCAAGGAATCTTTGATTCGCAATAAGCTTCTAAGGTTGACCATGCAATTAAGCTTTGAAGGGTTCAAATTTCAAAGGATCATAACTCATAGTACAATCAAAGCCTAAAAATTCTAACAGTTTAAAACAAAAAGAAAAAAGAAAAGGCCCAAGATTTCTCTTTTTAAGTAATTACCATGGATTTGAATAGATTCTTGATGGACTCCAGTTCTTGACCTCTTGAGCCTCAAAATTTAGAACAATTAGGCATCGTCCACTGTTACCTAGGGTTTTGGGGAGGAGAGAGATTGTAGAGAGAGAGAGAGAGGAGAGAGAGGAGTCGTGTCGCCTAGGGTTTTGGGTAGGAGAGAGACTGAGAGAGCCGAGATTGTCGACTGGGACTTTAAGAAGGAGAGAGTTGAGGAAGAGGACGCCGATGTCGTCGGGAAAAGAAGAGGCGAGATGTGTAGTTAATGGAACAGGGAACAACAGGTACGCTATCCTTTTTTTCCTTTTCTTCTTTCTTTTAACTATATTGGGATCGGTATAGAATCTTGGGATTGAAAAGTCAAGAGTTATAATTTTTTTTGAATGGCGAAGATTGCATCAATAAGTTAGGTGGGGGCACACAACACATGGTTAAAGTTTAATCAAACGCAAGTTGCACACACCTCTAGCTCAGATTAGGCACTCTCATATGTCAACTTTTAATAATCTAGGGGAGTTTCAAGATCCAGTTTGGGCATGTGCCCAAGCTGGACTATAAGCGGCTCCGTCCTTGATAAAGGTAAACATTTGCAACCTCAAATACCGGGACCCTCAAATGAATCGAATTCATCTCCATCAAGATCTCTTTTTATAGTCTTGAACCTCATGATAATGCCAGGCAAATCTTGTCTCGACAATGGAAAAAAGATTCACTTTCACATGCTCATTGAATATGGCAAACCCCTTAGAGTGGCTCATAATAAAAATGTTTATGACAATAACGTCTCTAGAGACATCAAGATCCAATTACACTCCTTGTAAGTTATCTCATTTTGTTTCACTGTCCTTTGTTGCAGATATGTTCTTGAGAACAAGATTGAGTGTGCATCACACGAGGAGAGCCAAAAGATATGAGGATAATAACTCTCCACAATGGTACCCACTGTCTTTTGCATTATTAGTGATGATTTGAACCACATAAAATCTTTTTTTTATTAACTCTTTAGTCCTCTCCATAACTCTATTTGAAACATAAAACTTTTTTTTAAAATCTCTTGACAGTCACAGAGGATGAGAGGACAAGAACATTGATCCACTTTTTGTGACTGCTGTGAAATTAATAACTGGCCTTATTTGTGCATGTGACCATCCATCACTACAAAATGAAAACACCCCTTAAGTTCTCTTGATAGGTTTCAATACACTCTCTATGTTAGCCTTTTCATTTTACAAATGAGAGGCTCTCAGTATGTTTTACCCGCCAAGGGGAGAGAGAGGGGTGGTTTATATTAAACAGTTGATAATTATGTGAATGTTGACACAATAGAGATACCTTGCTGCTTTAATGGAAACCCAAGAAAACATAATAAGATTGCAATAGTAGCATTTAATCTCCCTCACTCGCTTATTAAATGACTTCTCCACCATATTAACTCATTTCATTTTTTTTTCTTTTGGTTCATTTGGTGGATCTAGCATGTTAACCAATATACTTGGAGATGTAGGTAAAGCTACGGGCTTAATCATAGAACCTCTTGCTCTCAATTCCGCTTACTCCATCTTGTTCATCTCATTCAAACTACCATTTTTAAGTTTTAACAGTTGAACACATCTTATTTAACAATGGGAGTTCACAAGGGATGTGTCTTAACTCTTGAATATGAAGCATTACAGTGCATTAATTGCATTTCCATTGTCAAATTTCTCCTCCCGTTCCTAATTTTACTATTTCTCTTTCATACTTTCAAATGTATATTATCGTCTTCTCCTGATTACTACCCCAACCTTCGAAACTTTCAAAAGTTCACATTTTTTCTACCTATAGATATCAAAACATCATTCACACATTTACATATAAAATGATCATTTTATTATAACAAGTTAGCCGCATTTAATTATTTAACGCTAATCCTAACATTCACAAAAAATATCAACAATAAACATATATTAACTAATACTGAAATTCACAATTAAATCTAATATATATTAAAATTAAAAATGACTAAACTAACTGAGAGCCAACTAACGACTAATGTTAAATTCACAGTTTAAAACTAAAGATTCATATATTTACAATTAAAAAGTACTGTTTGTAATTCTTTTAATGAACATAGTGCGAAAAATAGAGTTCTCTCTAAAACACACAACGAACAATTTACAACTAACCCTAACATTCACTATTAAAATCCACTATATCCTCTGTAGTGAACAAAATAAGATCACAGCGAGCATCTGAGATTGCGAATTCACTTTGTATGGGAAACTTTTTTTATCATACATTTAGCAAAATTTAGATTACAATTACGGGTCCCAACTGAATTTCCCTAAGTAGAAAACCCTAACTTGCAAAGTCAATGAAATTAAAACCCTGACTAGCCATAGTAAGTAAAGAAGACTAATCAGCAAAGAGAGATAAGATAGATCATCATCTTCACACAAGCTCATCGCTCTCAAGGAGAGGTCAATCTATGTCCTTCATGTTCAAGGTTTGATCAAGCAACCTTTGTATTCGTCCTTCGGTGCCTTTTTATTTTGTTGTGTCTTTTATTGTAGACTCATAGAGGGGAGTAGAGTTTTCACACTGAGGAATTGGGTCTTGACATTGAATAGGAATTGAGAGATGGGAGAGAGAGGGCGAGTTGAGTTTGACTTTCATATATTATTAGTTCCTGTTGTATATGAAGTGAACTGCAGACTCTCACTTGAATGAATATTTTTATCTCACCTTGTTAATATCTCTCTTTTCTAAAAGTTGTCTTAATATAGTCGCAGGTTGATTGACATCATTTTGTTATACTTTTATACTCTTATTTATTTGCTTTTTATTCATAAATAATGCTATTAGGGTATTTTAGTATTTTTGTACAGAAGTTAGGTTTTTCATAAAGAATAAAAAAAATCCTAAAAGATAGATTTTTACAAGCCCAAAGCTGAGCTGTACATCAATTATACCCAGATCTGCATTTGAGTAAATCAAGCAATTAAAAGTAAATCAAATCAAATCAAGTCAAAAATTGTTTAATATTTTTACCATATTTGTTTGAATCTTTTGTACCCTTATCCTTCAGCTATAAAAAGGGAGGGAATTCTAGAGTTAAGAAGACACTATATATTATAGAAAAATTGTAAATTTTTTTGGAGTTTCTTGCTGTTTTTCAAAGTCCAAGTGTTGTCCTTCAAGTTAATGTTTCTAAGTTTCTTTTAATTAATAAAAGTCTTTATTTTTAGTTAATTAATTTTTGTTCTTCTTTCATGAATTTATTTTGCTATTTTATCTACATTGTTCTTGATCTAATCATGAGTAACTAAATCTTAGAAAGTATTTAGGGTAGATAAAACTAGATTAGTAACTTGTTAACTCATTGAGATCTCTTTATTTTGTGATTCAATGAAAATAAATACAAAATTATGCTAGGTTTAAAATAATAAGATAATTCTTAGACAATCAAGACTTTGATAGATTATATATTGTTAAATAATAATATATGCTTAAGATTGAATTACTAGAGTTGTCTTGTTTACATCTAATTAATTTTGATTTATATTTCATATAGTTATTGATTTAATCTAAATTGGTAGGCTATTACATAATCATGTATAACTTATGCTTTAAGAAAATAAATTGATAATTATAATGGTGATTTTTTCAGAAATCTACTTTGTTTTCATGTTATTAGTGTCATGAATTCAAACCTAGATGCTTGTTCTTTCTCTAATTGTTAGGGGAAAAACAACAAACATCATTCTCTTTATTTCTCAATTCGCCTACATAGGATTATTAAATTAGAAATAACTATTTTCCTGGAGGATTCAATCCGCAAAGTACTACGATTATACATTGTGCACTTGCGGTACACATTAAAATTCACATCACAGGTAATAGCTGCTGATGAGAGAATGCTAGGAGGTGTTGGTGGATCTAATCACTGAATATTTTCTTTATTAATGGTTTATATACTATATCCTGAGGCTGCAATCCTCTATCCAGCCATACATAAGAGCTGCTGGTCCAGAACTTCTGGCAGCTTGTGCAAACGCCCCGGAGTTTCGACCAGGAGTTTGCTGTCCCACTGGCGAGCAAGGATAACTCCGTTAGTGTTTCCAGTTGAACTTATCTTCTGTTATAAAATTACATTCCTAATTATTCCTGTTTCTCATGTGATACACACTGTGGAACCTATTTATGACATTGCCTCAACCTAAGGCTTCTTTGAGGAATGCATATAGGTATACAATATAATTTTCATTTTCCTATTTTCTTGATATATGTGACTGACTCAACAGATGGCTTGTCTCGCTTATTTGTTCTGTGCATTATAACGCTGACCTCTTTTTAAACATTTTAATCGCAGAAACGGCTTAAGGCTAGCTAAAGAGAACAGCATTCAGTATATCGCTTTTCCAGCCATATCTTGTGGTGTTTTATGGGTAATTATTTCTGTACTAGTTTTATTTCTATTGAATTGAATAGCTTGACATGCTCTTTTGGTACATTGCCTGGGACTTTTTTTAATTTCAAAGATCTTGTTTCTTGTTTGTTTTTATTTTCTGCCTTTATTTAATTAAAATGCATTTTCAGCTATCCCTACAATGAAGCCTCGAGAGTAGCTATTTCTACAATTAAGGAGTTTGCGAATGACTTCAAAGAGGTACAATTTTCTCTTAGTTTTTTTTTCAAGTATTAACGATTTAATTTATCTGTACCTTTATGCATATTGGCATGCCAGTATCTTGTGTCCTTTATCTAAAAAAACATCTATCTAAGGGTTTTCTATGATCTAAAAACATCAACATTCTTGGCAAGTGAGCATGGCTTCATATATAAGAGATGCAAATCTAACAACAGGTTGAGTACATATAATAATTGGAATTTTCATGAGTGAATAGCAGAATGGGCTTTTTTTTTTATTTTTTCATTTCATATTAACTAATGTTGATTTATTGAAAGATATGATTTAGAGACGACATAGGCATCACTTGGGGCAGGGATAAGAATGTTGCACACATGAATATTGGTGTGCAAAAACACCTTGGTATAGCCAAAGGCCCAAAAGCATGGTAGCAGCTAAAAGAAATAGTTAGCATAATGTATTTCCTGCTTTTATGAATTGGTCATAAAATAAGACTTTGAAAACTAAGATGTATTTATTGTAATAGGACTAGTTTTACATTTGCTTACGTCAAGGTAAAAGAGCAATAATTCTTTTTTGTTGATTGTTCACCCCATGGAACTTGTCATAGCAGGTTTTTAACCCCAAAAAAAAAAAATCAAACTGATTAATTAGCTTATTTTGTTTCTAAGGGGATTGTAAATAAGCTGTGGGAAGCTTAACATTCTTTTCTTCTCTTTCCTTACTTTTTCCCATTTACTTTTTCCTTGCTTTCCTCTATGCTCTCTTTTTCATCTCTCAAAGTCCTATTTCACTTTTGTTAAATGTCAATTCAAAACCGAAAAGGAAGTTACATGTGGACAATGCATGTTGTCTCTGATAGTGATGCACACATGGGAATGCTAGAGATTTCTGCCACAAAAACCATTGATAAAAGGACAACAGAAGATCCTTGCACTTTATGTCTGCAGCTGGATGGAGCTGTCAAGCAGACCATCTAATACAATAATGCAAAATTTTCCGTGCAGCTAGCACTATATATTTGGGATTGAGCTGGAAATATAAGTACACACATAGTTGTTGTTAAGTAACATGTTTCAGTTGATGCACTGCAAGTGATGGGAAAAAAAATTGAGTTGGAGAGATGATGGCCATAGTTGTAATTTATAAACTGGTTTTTGTTATTCCCCTGCTGTGGAATGATCGTGAGTTACAAAAAATAACAATACTTTTTACTATACTATTTGTCAAGTTTGTCACATGTGACATGGCAATCCATCGTGGATTGAAGGTAATGTCATCACTAATGCTGCTGTTTGGTATCCAAGGGAATGGGAGATTTATTCTTTTTCCACCACATTTTTCTTTCTAATTCTATCAGCTTCCCCCATCCACCATTCCAGAACCTTTCTTGTTTTTTCCCATCACATTTTTCTTTCTAATTCTATCAGCTTCCCCATCCACCCTTCCAGAACTTTTCTCGTTTGTGGTGGTTCTAATTCTATCAGCTTCCCCATCCACCCTTCCAGAACTTTTCTCGTTTGTGGTGGATGGAAATCTTCTCTCAGCCACTCTTCGTACATTGTCAATTGTGGTGGACGGCAGAGTAGCACCAGAAGGTTCTGAAAGGGAGTCACGGTGAAGGTGCCAGGAATCAGTAGATATGAAATGCCCGCTGATGGGAAGTTGATGGTGGTTGCTTAGAGATTTTAAAGTGATGGAGTTGTTGAGATTAAGAGTGACTGCGGCTCTTAAATAGGCATCCCCAGGCTATCAAATAGGTTGATCAGAGGTCTTTAAGCCATCAAGTTCTGGAAGTTTTTTCAAAGCTTGGTATATTGAGCTGAACCAGTAGAGCGTTAGGTGATTCATATTGGGCAAACCCAGGCTATCAAATAGGTTGGTCGAGGTCTTAAAGCAATCAAGTTGCTGAAGTCTGTTCAGACCTTGGTAAATGAGCTGAACCAGCAGAGCATTATTTATACTAGGTCAAATCTTGTGCAAGGTTATTGAACAAGCCTGGTACAAGTCTTGAGCTTCACAATTCCATTAACAATTTTAGGCAACTAGTGGAAATACATTTTAGGAATATATGTAGAAATAACATAAGCATTACATCATTCAAGAATTAGGCAGTAAGATTTTGGCTGGCGTGTAATTGAATAGAAATCTTTAAGAGACACCTCAAACTTAATATGAAATCACTATTGCAGCATAATAGCAACACATTCCAATATCCCAGATTGTAATTTCTAGTAATTCTTATCTTGTTGACTCTTACGTGCCACTGCAATAATTATTATATCTGACATGCTAAATAAGTTTAGTTCTTCTAATCTGATTATTATTCTGTTCCCCCCTGCAAACTACCACTACCAAGATAAAGAAGGGCAAGTGAACAAATCATGATAGAAAGAACACTGACCAAATTGAGTGAGCACTTTCAAAACCAAAGTAAACTGAGGAGCTGAGGTCATTCCCAAATTATGGAACTTCTGATGAGCTGAGCTCAAACCCAAGTAGAGCCAAGCCTATAGGAGCTATTAACGAATCGAGCTTGGCCTTTTTTTTTTTTTTTTTTCCGTTTAATTTAGTGAGCTTAGATTTATGTTCAAAAGCTTTAGTTCTTGAACAAGTTGAACGTGCTTATACCAAGCCGAGCCTTGTGCCTCCCAAGCTTATTAGTTCTTGTCACAAGACACATGCCTTGCCAACCCTTTTCGAGCTCCTGTCATCAAAGACATATTTTGCATTATTTATTTTCTCGTGTAAGATTGTTAAGATGTTTCTTGGTTGCATGAGAAATCAAATTATGTTTTTTCTGTGTGCAGGTACATTTTGTTCTTTTTGCAGATGACATCTGCAAGGCTTGGGTGGAGGCTGCCTGCGAGTTGCAAGAAATGTTTCTCAATTATCTTTGCCTTTCAACTTGTATACAGTTAACTATAGAACAGCTTCCGATGGATAATTTGCGATTTATCTGTAAAACTGAATATGATTAAGCTTTCTTTATGTTTTAAGTCTATTATTGTCTTGAACCACTTTGGAAAAAGAGAAGATTAACTGCTTATAGTGAATAAATCACTGTTGTTGTTTAGACACTCAAGGAAGAGAATTGACATGGACGATTACTGAGATGTGATTGCTAACTTAATATGAAAGAATGCGTGTATTTTGGCTCTGCGAAACAGACAGCTAAACAACCCCTTTTGAGTTATATCTGGTGAGCAGCAATCTCAAATTTAGTGTTGCTTTGAATAAATCCAAGTGTCACATTGTTTCAGACACTAATGAGGTTTCCAGGTACAAAAGATCTGACCTGCTGTGACTACTAAGTACCATGTTCGCATCTTTAAAAGGGTGGTTTTTGATGACCAGCAACTTGTTCATATATAAAGGTCGATTAAAAAGCTAAAAGAGCAAAGTTTCTGGCTGTTTATGTGTTCAAAATTGTTGTTTATGATACATTGTCTTCTCAATTTCTTGAAATTTGTACCTTTCGTTGAATTTGTGTAGATAAATAGGTATTGTCTAAGTGAATATTCTCAAAAAACACAAATATATACATATCAAACTTCCTTGTCAGGCCTTATTGATCCTCAAGTCAAGTTCAGTCTTGAACCAACATTAGCTTTGCCAATCCTCGTTCAATTCTTGGAGTGAACTCAGTTTTTTGTTCAACCTCAGCTCATGTAGGTTACAAAATGAACCTGGGTTAACTTCGAGCTTAAAATTTTCATTTTCTTTTCTTCAAGCTCAGATCATTTAGGTTATAAAATGAATTTGGGTTAATTTTTATCAAGCAAAGCATCAAGCTTCATGCACGCTTATACAGCAAAAGTTTCCTGCAAACTAACAGCCATATTTATAACCAAAGCAAAACTTTCTGCACTGCACTTTTGCTCAAAAGTTTGCTCTCTTTTCTTCTCTGCCTAAAAGAGTTACAAAATGGACAATCCCTTCGCTCTCTGACCTTAAATTTTTTTTTCCCCCAAAAAACAAAGCAGTTACAGTTGAATCATCCAGCACCAGTTTAAACAGATGGGTGTCTCTAAGAAATATAAGAAACTTTTACTCAGGAAATTTTACATCATAGTAAAAAAACATACTTTTGTCACCAACATTAACTGCCTATTATACTAAAAAGAATGATAGGATGAATTCTCAAAAACAGAGAAGAAGAAAAAGAAATACCATCCTTTCTCAAATAGCATGGACTAGTACACCCCGTCAATTCATCATAATATACATTACTTAATTGCACCAACATTCTCTACTTTCGAAGGCAAATCTGCTTCAGTAGTTCAGCAATGAATACTTCACTCTCAAAACAATCTTCCCTCTCTCAACTCCGAGCTTTCCACCAGTCACCAACCAATGTCCTGGACTATCATCTGGACCTTTAATCATCTCCGACATATCTACAATCTTCAAAAGCTTTCCCCCTACATCTCTTGAGCCTGAGCTCGAGTCACCAGGACTCATGGATGCACCGACTGACGACTTCTTTGATTTCTCACTCAAGCCGGCCGGGTTGTGGTCCCACAAGGATCTCCTTACTGTGCAACCTGGTACCTTAGAATAGAGGAGTTTCATGTACAATACATTCTTTGTTCCAAAGTCCCAAACTCCAAGCTGAGCACCGGTGACTATATCCACACCCACACCCAATGGGTCTCCAATGAAAGCTTCGTTGTTCTCAATTGGGGCTGTACTGACATGAGAGAAGTTCTTCCACTTCACGGGCTCAAACCATCTGCTGTCTTGTTCCTCAGGCCCGTGCCACTTGGGTGCACCTATCGCAGTGTGACTGTCCCAGTATGGTTGCAGGATCTTTGGAAGAGATGCCAAGTGCTGAACCTGGATGCACAACCGGTTCTGCTTTGCTCCTTCCAAGCACAATCTTAGTCCAGTGACAGGCTTACGCCCAACTGAAACCTGCATAGTTATTAGATACCTCAGTCACCAGTAGTCAGTAGAAAATTTTCAGCTATGAAACTTATAAAGGGAAAAACTTTCAAAGAACATTGAGAATCCACTCGTAGTTTAGAAACAATTAGGAAAAGAGATGCATAATAAAATTATGTAAAATTACTATATTAATATTCTATAAAAATGTGTGTGCGTGCGTGTGTGTGTGTGTTATATAAACATGTTTGTGCTTGTCAGCATGTGAAAAACAAGTATGTGAAGGAAATGATAGCATTCCTATGTTACAAGTCACATCATTAACCGAGAGAAAGGAAGCTAGCATGAGTGAATTGTATACATGTATAAATTTAGTTGTGTTTGTCAGCATATGAAAAACAAGTATGTGAAGGAAAAGATAGCATTCTTATGTTACAAGTCACATCATTAACCGAGAGAAAGGAAGCTAGCATGAGTGAATTGTATACATGTATAAATTTAGTTGTGAAACATTCATAAACTAGGAAATAATCTACAAAATCTCAGAAATCCTGAATAGCTAATGAATAAAACAATAGATGTAGTATTATTCTAAGAAAAATATGCAATGAAAATTCCCAGGGTGCCTTGAGAATCTTTGCAAGAAATTAGAGAACACTAGGGCTATATTGTTCAATAGAAGATAAAACCAGGATGGTTTAAAACTGCTCTAAACCCGGTAATCGATGAAAAGCATACCTGTTCCTGGCTGACATAAAGCTTTTGCCCCATTATACTAAACTGCAGATGTGGGCAAACGGGATCCTTTCTTTGATGTCCTGGAAGATTTTCTCGAACTGGAGCCCATACACGAGGAATCTGAAACTCCAAAAAGTATCTCAATTCTTCAATGGAGGTTTATCTGCAGAAAGGTACGAAGCAAAACTATCTTAAAAGGTTAGGTTAAAGAGAGCACGAAAAACGGAATAAGAATCATACTCGAGTCCAAATTCCTACATTCTAGGTAAAGTGTGATTGCTCGGATGAGATGATCCTTCCCAGGGATGCCATCAAGAAGAGAAGCGATGGGTAAGAATGTCATCTCAATAACATCAGGAGCAAAACAGACGGTTTTTGCCCAGTGGCTGTGGCTTTGGACGAGATCATCCCCTCCCCTTCTCCTGAAAATGACTGTAACATCCTGTACCAAATCAAAATATAAGTAACCAAACACCAATGCCTTACATTTTAACTAAATTTTAATATCACCAATTCTTTCATATGAGATTACTGAAAACAAGGACACAAAATTCATCGAACTTGGGGCTTGGGGTGCGCACTTTAGTGGTCATGTGGCTTAAAACTACAAAAAAGTCTCAAAACTCTCCAAGACTATGCAGAATCAAGAAGATGGATTTGCTATAGAAAATTAAATTAAAGCTCAGAAGTTCTGGTTCACTCAATTTTTTTTTTTAAAAAGTAGATCATGTCGCTTAAAACTACAAAAAGGTCTCCAAACTCTCCAAGACTATGCAGAATCAAGAAGATGGATTTGCTATAGAAAATTAAATTAAAACTCAGAAATTCCGGTACACTCAATTTTTTTTTTTTTTTTTTTTTGAAAAAGTAGATTATGATCAAGGAAGAACCAAGGCACGATCATGCTAAACTATTGAACAATAATCTTAGAACAATACATAGTAGAACATTGGAACTGAATACTAACACCTCACAATTTTAACAACAAATGTATCAGGTAAACACTCGAGTATCAACAATATGAACAATCGAAATACAAAAGTGCACCTAATGCATTCCATTTTGCAGGTTCAACGTAAGTTCTTAGAGTTTCAATTGACTGCCCATTCGGTCACTGCTCCAGAAAAGTGGCAGACAGCTATAATACAGTGGCTGCTCTTGTAAAGAAGAGGAGATGGAGGTAGAAGAAAAATGAGACGGTAGGGAACAAAAAAAATATGGGAACAACAGAAGGCAAGAAAAAGTGGAAGAGAAGATTCAGAAGAAAAGAGGATGGAAAAGAGAAGAAGAGATCTGATGAGAAGAAGACATGAAAGGTAGAGGACGAAGAAGACGATCATGAAGACAAAGATGAAGTATAAAGATGGATCAGAGAAGGAAAAAAATAACCATAGAGAAAAAAACCTGGTGGCAAACTTGGACATCAGTGAACCATTGAGAAGTTTGATTTATAGGGTGTCTTCATTTTTCTTTTTCTCTCTATCTCATGATCAATTTTTTCTTCCACTTCATCATTGTTGTTTATCTTCTATCATGGCCACTCAACATCAGTCCATATGTCAGGTTTCTGCCACAAAGTTTTTCAACCGATACCTTCCAAGGAAATTGTTGATGCATGAATACACCTAGAACCATGTTCAAATAATAGGGTTTTTTACTTGAACTCTAAAATATCTTCAATTTCTTTCCCTTCTTAATCGCTTCTTTATCAAGCTTTCTCTTGTCCCCCTTCACCCCCTCTTTCACACTCTTTAAAGAGGGCGACAAAGCCAACAAAACACAAGACCTCTATTTTCTCTAGTTCCCCTCAAATTTCGATGTATGTACATGCGTAGATACGCATCTGTGTGAGTATAGCACGCCCATAAAGACAGGTAATTTACAGATACAACATCATTTTTAAGTAAAGTCCATTAACTTAAAATGCTATATGTAAATAAGAAAATGACCCCATTTGAATTTAAATAAATACTCAAGAAATTCAACCTCTAACTTTAGTACAAAATTAGACTTTTGGAACTTCCATCAAAATGTCAGCTTTTACAGTTTCAACAAAAATGTCAGCTCCTGGCTCAAAAGACTGAGCATACCATCACCACTATCAACAACCACACCATCTCCCATCAATTAAGAGCACCTAAACACTGACTAGACAAGGAGAATGATTTCGCGAAGAAACAAGACAGCATACACTACAGAAAATTGCATTCAATCCTAAGGCACAAATATGAGGGTAAAATCCATAATATCAGAATAGGTCCATTCTGAAAATATCAAGCATAAAAAGAAAACCCTTTTTAACACACATCATACAATTATTCAATACAACAAATAGGAATCTTAAACATTTCGAATCATCACCGTGGGTGACATGATGATGAAGAAACTAAAGGTTTATATGAAGAAAAGTTGTGAAACCATGCAGGAGAGGAACTCCACCAGTGTCTCTTCAAAAGCATATATCACTCCTTATGTTTGCCAAGGACATCACAATACAATCATGTGCTTGACACATAACTATCATTCTATTTCCAAAGAAGCTAGGCAAGCATATACCCTATCCCCCCCCCCCCCAAAAAAAAAAAAAAAAAAAAAAAAAAAAACACACCCACCCACCCACCCACGCGCGCACAAAAACACCACACCCACCATTAACCCGCTCTCTCTCTTCTGACTATTTAAAACCTTAAGGACGTAAACTGACAAAAAAGGAAATCAAAAACACAATTCGCAAAGTTAATATATTCATTTTTTTGTGCAACACTGTAGCACTTCTCAACCTGTCATATCGCATATTTAAATATAGTAATTCTCCTCAAGGGGCTAACATGTCAGCTATTTCTAAGGTAACAAGGAAATAGTTCAGAAAAGTTCTAGAATAATCTTGCAATACCTGCATCATCATTGTGATCAGCATATTCACATCATGAATAAGGTTGGCTATAGGATGCAACTCTACACAGACAAAGCTCCAAGAAAAATTTTGATAGAATTTTACCACACCGTTTACCTGTGATTTCAACCCCCCTAAGTTCATAAGCATCTAGCCGGAGGGGGGCTCTCCACAAAACCTAGTAGACCAATCAACTTGTGAGGAAATGTAGTTTATTAGTTAAGCAATTTAAGCTTGTCCAACCTAGGAGCACAAGTCAAAAACTTCACAGGCCTAGAATGAGTATAGGAGATCTGTAGGAGTAAGATGATTACTACAGGGCAGCATTCATCTTCAAATCCTGACATAAGCGAAAGAATAAAAAGAAAGCACATTCCTGGAGTAGTTTGAATTATTGAAGTTGTATATTCTCACCACTTCTAGAAGAAGCTGGGGACTTCTAATTTTTTACTCGTTATTCAAGGCTATGAAGTTTCCTATTCAAATTTCCAATTCAGAATGCAATGAACATAAGAACTATCATGTGACTGTTATTCTGGCACCAAGCTTTTCCCGAGACATTGTCAACTGCTATAAATTCCATATAAGAACCAAGAAAACAACAGCCATATAGCTGAATCATTGATAAAGTCCTGAGTAGTTGATTTATAATATAGAACAAAATAAAATGATAAATACTCAGAGGAAAATATGAGACGGCATTGAATTTTGAAATAAAATAATACATGTTCAAAGACAGGAGATATAATTTATTTATATATGAACGGTGATACAGGTCAACAATAATGATTAACATAAAAAAGGAAAAGAATATGGGCATACACCAAGAGAAAATTTTGGAAACTACGGCAAGAATAAAGAATAATATGAAGATAGGTAGGTACCTCTTTTGCATTAAGGTAGGGAGCACTAGGTGGCTGTGGGTATACCCCTTGATTGTTAAATAAAAAAGGATCCACAGCCTGGCAAACCGCATGAAAATAAAAGGCTAAGTGGATATAGACTAACAAGGCAAATAGATACGATCAAGAAAAAAAAAAATTAAGAAAACTATAAAGCACTAGCCTTATCCTTCAATTTCATTGGACCTGAACTTGTATGACTTTCACTATCAGAAAATCTCTGATCTCCAATATCCTGTATGTAGTTTTTTATCTCTATGGCTGACAAGGGTGATGAACTGTGCTGCTTGACATAAATTACATCCTTGCCACCGACAGTAATTGATGTAATGACATGAGTCCCGTAATTCTCTATAAATCTGTAAAGGACATTACAGTTAAGACTAAAAAGTATATCATCGCCCTAGACAGCATGCAACTTGATACTGAATAATCTGTAATACCTTGCTAACAAAGATGGTTCCCACGCAAGTGGCACAGCACGCCTTACATCTTCTTGCAATGAAGAAGGATGTTTGATAAGCTGAACCTTGCAAAGAGGAATGAACATTCCATCCATGGCAAGACTTTTTGTAGCTGCCGCATCAATTTTTTTTGAGCCGCTAAAGCTGAATACGGAATTAAAGCTTCCAAGGGGAACATTTCCAGATAGAAGAGCTTTTCGGTTAAAATACTCGGCCATCTGCATTCATCAGTGGAATAGAAATATAAGCTCATATTATCCACTGATGATCAATACATTATTTGATCTTCCTATTTCAGCAGCTAATAATAGTCATATTATCATAGTCAAAGTTTAAATGTCCTGCTTTAGGGTTATTAATTGAGCAGACCAAGTAAAGCTTTGGGGTTTTGTGGCCAATATCATGTACAAAACTTGTGTTCAAGCCTGGCTCGTGTTCGTTAAAAAAACTCAACATCTTCTGCTCGACTCATTTACCTTGATTAGAGCTTTGTTCTTGGTCCAAGCTCGATTTGAGCTTGGTTCGGGTGAAGAGAGACGACTAAATTTTCCACCTAGATGAAGAACATAACAGAGTAACCTATTTCAAGATACAAATAAGATATGGAATAAATTTAGACTGACCTAATCTCGTACAAGAGATGAACAAAAACCAAATTCCTAATCAGCCCTAACCAAACTGAGCTTGAACACAAATCAAGCCCAGCCCACATAAGCCCTAAATGAGAGGAGCTTGAATATGCTGGATCATGTCTGCTTGTTTATCAAGCTTAGATTTGTGTTCAAGCTTTTGTTTAAATGCCAAATGAACTTTTGAGAGCTGAGATTCAAGTTATGAGATCTTTTACAGCCCTAGACCTAATCAACCACCAAAAGAAGTGCAGAACCAGGATTTTAAGCCTTTAAGGTAATCCCAGCATATTGGAAATCAGGAAAGTGATGATAATGTTTATTCTCTCGTTTTGATATGATAAGTTTAACAATATTCTCCAAGTATGGATAAACAGTCAAGAACATGGGAAAAACAGCATATCACTTCTCTAACAATTGTTGAATTAACCTTATAGTCACCAAAAAATAAAATAAGCTGACTGTATGCCAAGAGAAGGAATAGTATAAAATCATATGATTTAATGGTTCAAAGCAATCTTATCCTAAAAGTTCTAGCTAATATCAACCTACCAATATATGATTGAAATTTTCTCACCTATGATGTTAGAAGTTTGGAAAAGCATAGGAAGAAGCTATCAGCTGGCAAAGATCATATTGTCAAAGCCTTGTCCATCAAAACATAACTCCCACAAAGGAAGAAAATAGAACACAACAAGCTCTAAACAAAGTGACAGTGACTCAGCAAGATATGCAGTGTCAGGTAAATATCCCACAAGAACACAGTTCAAGATAGGAGTGGCTGTGCTACATGGCAGAATGCTTCAGATAAGATGGGAACAAATTCTATTACATGCAGTCAGCCTGACATCAACGCTCTAAGCTGGTGTCAAATTCCTGGACAAAGAAGCAAGACAGGAGCTTCCCATAAAATCAAGAAAAATGGTAAGTAGGGAAATCTATTGTATAGGTTGTCCTCCTCGTGCAATAAAGCTCATGTAACTAAGGAGAAACCTCTAAGATCTCCTAGATTAAGGAGAAATCCAGAAGCAAAAAGATATATTTTCCAGGGAAGTGTATTGAACTCAAAGACACAAATATTAAAGCCAGTGAGCCAAACAGAAGACATTTCAATATATATTATCATTATTCATGGTAACTATCATTAAAAAACTGGAATTACATTTTTCATGCATTGTAAATGATTTAACTATCTTACCCTTGACGTTTGGCCTTTGGGAATGTTTTCTGTTTGGCTTTTGGCTTTATACCTCAAACTCAAAATTGAATGTAATTTCGTATAGCAAATCTAGTTTTTTTACCCCAGTCTAGGTGAATTTGGAAGTGTAGGAGTATTTGGAGGGTGTCTTTTAGAATTATGAAAAACCCTCTCATGTCCATACTCCATCGTTTCCTTTAGTCAGGAATTTAGCATCAAGAGAGAGTCAATGTCCTATCACGAAATTTTGTCAAATCTTTCAAGGATCCTTGTGCTACATAGCCAGCCCCATTTAGATAAGAATCAACTTTAGATGATGAGAAACCGAACATTTGAAGTGTAAATTACAATTAGAGATCACCCTTGAAGGCAAACCCTTGACTTATCTATGCTGCACCAATACAAATATGGGATATGATGGGTATGCAAATCTGATAGATCCGTTAAATCCACGACACAGATACATCATAGATACAACAATAATAAACTTTCCTTTTTTTTTTGGGGTGTTGTGTGTGTGGGGGGGGGGGGGGGGTGTTTTATGATATTACCTCGTAGATATGTGGCCATAATAATTAAGATAACAATAATTCAGATAATATATAATATTTCTAAGTAATATATAGTTAACATAACAGTCACAGTTTCTCATTATTAAAGTGTAAAAATTATATAAATGCATCCATAAATCAAAAGGAATTGTGAATCTGTCAGCCATGCATACATATTTTAAGTGATTAGTTCTAGGAGTAGTAAAATTTAGCAGGTAACAAAGGAGAATCTGATTAGTAACTTTGAGTATCCAAGTAAGCATTTGCAACCTACTAGAAGTCTAGAAGATCCCTTGATCCATACAAAATGCTTTAGAGTAATGATTTTGATTATTAATGACGGTTCAGACATGCAACCCAATTCATATAATGAAGAAAACTGGACAAGATTGTCTGCTTCTTACTCCTTCCAAAGAACTTCAGAATCTTGCTGCATGCATGGATTGTCTACTTGATTTTTGGTCATTGCTGAGATTAAATTCCTGTCACTATATGCAACCATTCCTTAAGATTGGACCGAATGTTACCATCATCATCAAGAACCTTCATGGACATTAAGAAGCGCTCACCATTTCTAATACAACATAAGAACACAACAATTCGCTAGTCTATCAAAGTTGAGGATGTCAAAACACGCTAAACTATAGTCCCACTGCTGGAACGATAACTCTCTGTTATTGTAATTTTCCTATCTCCAAAGGCTTTTGCAAGATTGGGTATATTGACCATCTTGTGATAAAAAGTTGATCAACCTAATTAAAATTGTGAGAGATTGGAGTAAGAGAAAAAAAAATGGGAAAACACACACACACACACACACACACACACACCACACACACACATATATATATATATATAGAGAGAGAGAGAGAGTTGGACTACAAAATAATTGTTTATTTTTGGGTCCAACTCTAAACGATTCAAATCCCATGCTTCGGCATCAGAATGCAAGATCCACTCTGTTGAAGTTGATCTACATTATTTGAAGTCTCTAAAAATCAAATCATGTCATTTGAATATTTTTTGCTTATCCAACAAGTGGGCGCAAAACGGATGGCTGAAAGTAGTGAGTTGTTTAGTTTAACAGTCTATAATATTTGAAATCTAACTAAAATTGGTTTGTGAGGGTTTTTTAAGTGGTTAGATCATGATGAAATGATCGGATCAAGAATTTGTATGTGTAAAGACGTACATCTAAGCAAAATGTTATTTTCAGCCGTCCATGTTGCGCACTTGATGGATAAGCAAAAAATATTCGAATGATAAGATTTATGGGTTTTAGAGACTTCAAATGATGTAGATCAACTTCAACGGAGTGGATCTTGCATTCTGATGCCGAAGCATAGGATTTGAACCATTTAGAGTTAAACCCAAAATAAACGTTTATAGGATTTGAACCGTTTAGAGTTAAACCCAAAAATAAACGTTTATTTTGTAGTCCAACTCATATATATATATATATATATATATATATATATATATATATATATATATATATATATATAGAGAGAGAGAGAGAGAGAGAGAGATCTTTCTGAAACTGGAAAATCATATGTTGCTGATTCATTTGCTATATTAGTAAAATCTTAGTAATCAAATAATCTTTACGTAATCAATCAAGCATGCTTGTCATCTGGGCAAACATTTTAAGCAAATTCATATTAAAATATACAGAAGGTTTTCTATCAAGAAAAAAGTAAACAATAAAAGAAAAAGAGAAGAGAAGAGAAGAAAATACTAATGTGAAAAAGCTCAGTTTCAATCTATAAAAAAGACTCTGAACTTGTGCACGAGAGTGTTGAGTGCAAATATAATCTCTAATTAAGATAATTAATTAGAAAAATCACTATGCATATGTAAGTTTCAGTCAGAAAAATAGTCCTAAAACAAGAGAAAATGTTAGAATTAAATGAGATTCTCATAACCCTCAACTCGCCATGACTTTAAGGCTCTGGTGTTATAACAGAGACCTTAAAATGATTAGTCGCCACATACATGAGGGATAAGACGACTACTCTAAATGTTGTATGCAACAATCAAATTCAAAAAAATAATAATAAGTAAATAAAACAAAATATTAAGTCCATAGAATATTTACAGCTAAATACAGCTAATTATATTAATGTTTCTCTTAAGGGGATAAATATATTTAGCAGCAATGGTGACAGATATAGCAGCAACGACATTATTGACAGTGACAGTCGTAGTGGCAATGCTCATAGTGGCATCGGAAGAATGCATTGAATCAAGTTTATTCGAAGAAAAACAAGTGAACCCAATTAAGACTTGTTTGACCTATTCTGAATACAGATTGTCAAAAAGAAAAATCATAATTGTCGTTGCAATAGTAGACAACAAAAGAAATTCAATCTCAAACTACAAATGGATGGTTAATATCTATATTAAGCACTCCATTAAGTTGCATTTTAGTCTACATTTTGGAATTGGTGAATTCATATTTGACCCATGCACCGATACTACATATATTAGTCTCTTGAGAAAATTACTAAAAAGTTTCAAATGTGGAAAAACTCCAAAATGGTTCAAAACACTTGTTCATTGACTTTCATAAAATATGGAACCTTTTCTTCTAAAAAAATCCTTCTATTCAGACCATATTTTTAACTAAGGTAGACTAAAGAGAGTGAAATGTGGGATCCTATCTACACAGAGTTCACAAATCATAGAGGTTTCTTTGTTATGCTACCTTCACCTATCTTCTCTTGCTGCTTCATTTCACCCCAATTTGGACTTGGATACAAATAGTGAGAGGAAAAATCATCTAATTGATGGGTTGCAAAGTAAAATGACAAGGATATAAAGACCCAAATCCAACTAACAATCCATGATACCCAACCTATTTTAATCAGTAACATATGAGTTCCCGTTTTCACAGAGTTCTCTCATATATCGCTACATACTTCTTTTGTTGTTTTCAGGTTCCTCCTATCTCACAATTTAATTTCTTCCATAAAAATTCCTCATTAGATGGAAGTATGTACATGGATTGTTCAAACCATGGCATTACCACTGGCAATGCCCCGATGATCGACATGTCACACCCATCTCCATCATTATAGACAGGGTATCTAGCAAAAATAGAGAATCCACATGGTCATTTTGTCACTCAACAACAAAAACGTGATACATTGAATTTCTTTGGCGCGAAATGAGCCACCTTGCAAAGCAGATACAGATTAAGGTGTATGAGAAAGTCACAACAACAAAAATAGAGAATTATGTTCGATAGAAATAAAACACCACAAAATATCTGTCAGTCTTGCCTGAAGAGAAGAAGATAATGCGAAGAAAATTTGATGAAAAAGGCCGGTTTTGTAATTTTCGTGATCGCTATTGAAAAGGGAGCAAGGAATCGTTAGGTTTGGCAAGGAGTGAAGAGATTTTGTCAAGACAAATATTTTAAAAGAAAATAATGTTGTGAAGTTTTCTCAAGCCAGAGATAGAAAAAAGGTCATACGCTTCATCCATTAGTTCGAAGATTAGAGCAGTAATCTCATGGTCTCCTAGTGCGCACAGATTTTCATACTAATAGATGAAGCTTACGACTTTTTTTTACCACTCCGACTAAGAGAAAACTTCACAATATTCTTTGTTTCGAAAGTATTTGTCTTGATGAAATCTCTCCACTCCTGGCATAACATGACGAATGCCTTGCTCCCATTCTAATAGTAATCACATTAATTCCAAATTGACATTTTCTATCAAAATTTTTCAGAATTATCTCCTTCTCTTCAGGCAAGGCGTGCCTCACAGATATTTAGTGGCGTTGTAATTGATATGAACATAATTTTTTTTATTTATGTCCCTATGACTTTCTTCTCGAACACCTTAATCTGAATCATGAATCTGCTTTGCGAGTTGGCCCGTACCACTCCAGCAAAAATTCAATGTATCAAGCATCTGGTGTTAAGCGACAATAACCACGTGGATTCTCTAATTTTTTGTAGGATACCCAGCACAATCTGATGACAATGGGCTTGGCATGTAAATCATCGGGGCACTGGCCTGGCATGCCACCCCTGATTAAAAGAATCATTTGATTTGAACAATCCATGCACATACTGCGTTCTTGTCAGAAAGCGTTGATAGAAGAAATTAAATTGTAAGATAAGAGAAATATGAAAATAATAAAAGAAGTATGTAGCTATATATGACTCTGCAGAAACGGAACTCATATGTTATTGATTAAAAACAAGTTGGGTATTATGCATTATGAGTTAGATTTGAGTTTTTATATCCCTCGTCATTATTGCCTTGCGGCCCATCAATTAGATGAGTTTTCCTCTCACTATCTGTATGCAATCCTAATTTGGGTGAGGCGACGGAGCAAGAGAAGACAGTTGAAGGTAGTAGAACATAAAAAATCTCTACAACTTGTGAGGCAACTTGAAGTGGCATTACATCCACATTGAAGTTACACAAAGCAACTAAGGTAGATCTTAATCTAATATCTTACTCTTCCCTATAATTTCTCCATCCTATACACTTCTACCTACAAACATTTGTTTTCCAAGGATTCAGAATTGGGGTTTAAGCCGTAAGATTCTAATTTTTATTGGATTCTTCCTACATATGCCATTTTTGGGGCCACTTCAAAGCTACGATTGATCAAAAGTCAAAACCATAGTAGGCCATTCTTTTAGGCCACTTCAAAGCTTTATGTGTGTTACTATTTTTCTCCATCAAAAATATCTTCATGCAACCAATGCCAAATTAGTTAATTTCATTAAGCTGGTTGGAAAAAATTTGATATTAGCAATTTTAATTAAAAACTTGGAACATTTACTCTACCACAGGTCCACAATATGTGGCCTCGACCTTAGTGTCTCATGAGTAGATTTGCTTCCAACACAAAGATTTGCCAAGAGGTCAAGAGGTCACAGTTATAGTACTACACTTCCCCAAACATGCTTAGTTGTGATGTTTGCACAATGCTTCCTCATCAAGAGTTTAAGAATTCATTTGAAGTACAGCGCACAACTGACACGGTATTGTTCACTTTGGGGTCATATACGCTCCTCAATATTGATTGGCATTCTCGCTAAATGGACACTTGTCTCGCACAAACATGTACAAGCATCAACCACCAAGGGATGTGAAATTCTCCAAATGGACCTCGTAGACGCTAGAGGTAGCCTCACCACACTCTAGGCAATATGCCATTTAGCTCTATGTGACATTTGGTTCCACAAACTTCTGTGGATGAAAAATCTCTCAGACCAGCAAAACCACACTTGATGTTCGCTAATCAGGTTAGGTTTTAATAGGTATAAAAATAAATGGATTATCCTTCCTACCCTTTGATATGAGTCGACTTACTTCCAACCTAAACACATTATTCTAAAATTGAAACATTAAGTTCATTCATACAAAGATCAAACACACTATCAAAGTACAAAAACTGTCATACCTTTCTGAGAATGGATTGCTTTATACACATAATAGATTTAATGTATTTACGTATCCTCTCATTTTGTAACTAATAGTGGATATCAAACCAAGGACTAAATATTCTCACGGTTCTCTCTCAGTCTATAACTAAACATCTTCCCTCTTCTCTTCTTAACCAATCAAATGCAACATTAATCCCTAACTTCTCCTTTGTATTAACTCTCCAACTTGCCTCTTTTCCTTTCTCTTCCAATCACTTGTGCCACGATCTACCTTCTTAAATTCTTTCTTCTATCTTCCTCAAAGATTATCAACCTCTTGAATGTCAAAAGCCTCTTTGACCCAATCATCCTGAGTAGGGGTGTCAATGGGTGGAATTAGGCAGGTTTACGACCTTTCAATACCCAAACCCGGAACTCTGAGCAGGAATTGAAAGGTTTGAAACCCACCCATTGAGTTTTGGGTCGGGTTATAGGTCGGATTTTAGGTATTTGATGGGTTGGGTGGGTTAGGCGGGTTTTACTTCAAAATTTAAGTCCCATATTTTTCATGGAATAATCAAATTTTACAGTTTTCTATAGAGGGATGGACATTATGATAAATATTATTGTAATTGTAAAAACAACATATATGATGCAGAGATATGTCTATTATAGTCTCTACAAGATATATTTTTAAAAGTTTAGTTAATTTGAGACACTTTATCATTGATAGTTTTTATTTCAAAATATCATGGATATCAAGAATGTTAAGTGCATTGCTATCACTATCACGTCGCAGTCTATTTTGATGATTAATAACTTTAACCCATACATGCATACAAAGTAGGGGTGTATATTCCCATGTACAAGAGCAGGTTCAGGTTTTTCAGATATGGGTTCGAGTGGCATAAAAGAAAATCAAAACCCTTCCATTCGGGTCTGGGTGCATTTTAGAAGCTACCCGAACCATAAATTTTGGGTTGGGTGCAAGCAGGTTTCAATGAAACCCTACCCAGTTGACACCCCTAATCCAAATATCAAGATCAACGCAGATTAATATGTTTTGGTGCAAGCAGGTAGAAGATAGAAATTCAAGCAATATAGTTAACAGATTGAAAGATTTTAATCTTTTCTTAAATTTAGAGTTTATTTTCTTTTCTGTTGTGTTTGGATAACATTCAAAATCAGGAAATATCCTGATTGGGAGATTTTACAATTTCCAAACCAAAGGTGTGTGTTTGGCTAACAAAATCTTTAGACTTTTGAAATTTTAAGTTGGCATAAAATATTGATTTCAATATTTCTAGTCGGAATAGAAATTTCAAAATCACAAATTCACATAAACCATCTGAAGGGGGACAAACAACAAAAAAGGGAATAATTGGAAATGAACTCTAAGAAATCTCAACCTATGATTTGTAGCCCAAGAAAAGGGAATTGAAAATCTCTCCCTAGCGCATTTCACCTAAAAGCACACTGGCTACAAATGCATCAATAGCAATTTTCATTATCAATCATCAACTGAGGAACGCATTGGCAGTGTTGGTCTTTTATAGGCCTACATCACAAGAAACTTCCCACTACAATCAATGCCGGACTAAAATAAGATAAAATAAGCCAACTACAATAACCGACTAAAACAAAACAAGATAAAATAGCCCAACCAACTAAAACAAACTAAAAAATTAGATGTCCCTATCATTCCTCTGGCTTGAGGAAAACTCGATCATGTCGAGTGTAGATCTCCTTGGCTCTCAATCAAGCCATGGTGACGGTCGTGAAATTAGCAGATGTGCACCCAGATTGAACCAAAGCGGTGGAGGTAAAGCTGGCTTCTGTGATGGATCTGTTGTAGGCGATGATAGATTCATAGAGGCACATGCAGCAAATCGATTCAAATCCGCTCCCCTGGAAGTCAAGTTGATACCAGAATCTCATGAGACATCCAACTTACAAGTGATGGAAGCAATTCTTGTCAGAACCTTATAAAAACATGTACGCTGATTGTGTAACATCCTCACAATCTCAGGGTGAAACATACTCGTCACTTCATTAGCAACTGCAAATTCTTGTAAGATACTATGTGAAAATACAGCAAATTTATAGTCATCATTGCAAATTGCTATCCGTCTGCGGTTTCATCATGTGCAACAACAAATGCAATGCAATTGACTCACTAGGTTTAACTCCTAAATATTGGGGAAAGAGCGGCATTAGTTTCCTAGAAGAACGAACTTCAAATACTACTAATAGAATAACATTATTAGGAATGATAGAAATTTAAAGAAACTCAGCAGAGAAATCCAAACACCCACTAAAAGAAGAAGCACTAGAACTAACCTGATGTACCATATCAAGGAACTCTAATGACTTGTGGAAAAAGGAGACACTAGTAGCTTCAATAGACTCAATTCTGTTTCCTGACTTATTTGATTATTCTTATGAACATAGGTCTTATCAAGTATGAGTGTACTAGAATCCACTAACGCTCCCACAACATCAATAGTACTCTCAGAACACATAAGGATCTCATTAGGAATCGGGGGGCAGAAGTCAATTGATGTATCCTCTATGAAACTAATCCTCAACAACTTTCGAATCGCCAACATCATCATTAGGTACAATATTAACATGTCGATTCTCCGAAGGGCACCGGTAATTATAGTGTTCATATCCCTCACATTTAGAGCATTGCTCCCACGCATTGGCACTGACTATCTCCTTAAAAATTAAGTCTATCTTTAAGGCAAAATCAAAAGTATCTTCAACAGAGTCCACACCATATGAGCTAGTAATCATAGCACGCCTAATGTCGGATCTTAAGCCTGAAACAAACCCGGTATAGTCTGGGAACAGTGTTATCTTCATATCACAATGATGTGTTAAGTCCTCAAATTTGGTTATGTATTCTTTAAGGACAAATCACCCTGACAAAGGTTATGTAACTTGTCTAATTCTATCCTCTCAGAGTGGCCTAATCGTATGATCAAGCTTATCTAGATTAATCATGTTGGAATTTCGTTGTGACACCTGCACCAATCTAGATACAAATGCAATAATCAATCAAGCGGATGTCATATAACTTTCTAGACTCAAACAAGCTAAATGCATGCATTAAATGAGAAAACTTAAAATATCCTAAAGGTTCAGCTTCTACATGCAACAAGTGTAACCCTACAAATGACGAAAATAACATACAATGAAGTGAACTACTAGATAGAAACAAGTACAATTCAGGTATAATTTATTGCAGTTCACTAGTATAGTAGGAAATCGGCAATTGATAAATCAGATCAAGATAAATGTCACCTGAGGGGATGAATCATTCATGCCCTACGCAAGATTTCTCTAGATTTTCTTGAAGAAATGCCGACAACTGAAGGCTGAAAATCACGCACAAGGTCCTAGAGTGAAGCTCTCGCTGTCACAAAATTAATGTCTCGAAGACCGTCCAAATCGGATTCCGGATTGTTTCGCCTAAAAATGAATTGAATTGCTTATCAGATAGCACTGAATAGTGGATCTATTACTGTTCCTTGTGGGTTGTCATTGTAGCTTGCGATTTTCAACTTAAACCCAAAAAGTGCTATTTACAAACCCATTTGGGATTTGAAACCCGCTTGTTATCGAGGATCTGAAGAAGATGAGGGCCGACAAGGGCGGCGTCGCAGACAAGGGGGTCGAAGTGCTGGGAAGGGATGTCAACGAAGTCTGGAGAGCTCGGGTGTAAGAAAGGAGGGTCATGGTGGTTGCCGATGACGTCTGAAGGATCGGGTGTGAGGAAGAGAGGTGGAGCTTGTTGTGGAGGTGGTTGTGGCCGGAGGACGCGGTCGGAACTAGATGGTTGTCAGTAGGTCGAGGGAGGAAGTTGAGCTATGATCGATGATGAGTCTGGCTCTTGAGACAAGGATGAACATTGGTGTCGAGAAGGCAGTGGCGGAAGCGAGGAGCTCCGTCGATCAATGGCGGCGAGGTCGACGACGAAGACGATGAGGCGGATGTTGATGTCGCTCCTTCGATGGCGGTGGCAAGACGTTGTCGAGGATGGCGGGGCCGATGTTGAGGGTGTAATCGGAAATGAAGTTGTGGACAGAGGAGTTGAAGACGAGGATGAGGTTGGGGTCGGGATCGCGAAGTTGGTGAGGATGTCGGAGAGGAAGCGAGGGGAGGGTCGGCAAGGTGGCGCAGTGACAAGGATGAGATGGATGCGGCGGTGGGTTAGGGTAAGGGCTTTTTTTGTTTGGGTATCGAGTGAAAGAAAGGGAAGGAAGAAGAACAAGGGATTTTGGGAAAATTTTTTCTTTTTTTCCTTTCTTTCCTTTTTCTTTCTGATTCTTTTCTCTTTTTTAATTCCTCTCTCTTTTTTTCTACTTTCTTTTTTCAAAAAAAATGAAAGAAGAAAGGGAAAAGCAGATTTAGGGTTTTGAATTTTTTTATGAATTTTTGTGCGAAGATAAGAAAGATATCAAGAGGATTTAAACTCAGATACCAAACTGATGGGAGACGAACAACAAAAAGGGAGATAATTGGGAACAAACACTAGAAAATCTCAACCTAAGGTTTGTAGCATAAGAAAAGGTGTTTGGGAATCTCTCCCCAAGGTATCTCGCCCAAAAGCACACTGGCTACAAATGCATCAATAGCAATTTTCATTATCAATCATCAACTGAGGAACTCATAAGCACTCTTGACTTTTTATAGGCTTACATCACATGAAACTTCCTACCACAAGTAATGCAGGACTAATATAAGCTATAATAAGCAAACTACAATTACCGATTAAAACAAAATAAGATAAAAATAGCCCAACCAACTAAAACAAACTAAAACAACTAGATGTCTCCATCACCATCGGGCACTGACTTTCTTATTTCACAAAACGCGTGCTTCATTTCTTCAATCCCGTGCATTCTTCTTTCTTTCCTTCTCTATTAATAAAGTTCAAGACTCCTCTTTCCATTATGCCTCTTGAAGAAAGCTAAAGTAACATGTTGATCTCTCTCACTCACTAGTGCCAACAAATTGTTCTTTCTTTCTTTAGAATAATAGACCTTGTCCTTTCACTTTTATATTTTAACAAATCTCTTTGTCAAAATTTATAATCTTCTTGCATTAATCAGAGATATTTCTGAAATACTATAAACAATGTTGAGTTTGAAAAATAATGAGTCAGAGCATCACATCGGCAACAATTGAAAATAAGGTAATCACAATTTTTTTATTCATTCAAAATAATATTCAACTAAGATAGGCGTGGCCCCTATAAAGAGTCGCCTACAATGGTTTGGTCATGTGCGACGTAAACCTACAGATGCACCATCTGGCGAGTAAAGCGTATCAAATTAGGACAAGTTAAACGTAGGGGAGACCGAAGAAAACATGGATGGAGGTGATAGGACAAGATATAGAGGCTAAAGGTCTTAATAAAGGCAAATTGCTCGATAGGAATAAGTGGAGAAAGTTGATCCATGTGCCCTATCCGGCGTAATTCTCTTTTGGTTCATGTAGCCTACCCCCAAATACTTGGGACAATGGCTTAGTTGTTGTTGTATTCAAAATAATATTCACATTCAATAAATAAACAATCTACCTCTAGTGTTCAACCAAACATATGTAAACGAAAAATCAAGAGAAATATTATGGTACTAATATACTGTCCAAACAGTCCAAATTTCTAAATTTATGAAACCACGAAATTATATTTTTAGAAAATCATAAAATCTTGTTTTAACCTTGAGCATCCAAACGCAACCTTAATGATTATCAAAATGTGCTTTGTTTATTGGACTCCCAGTTATAATAGTTGAGATGTGAATAGATTGCCTGATTTTTAATTGGGAATTGTTGCCATAAGCTTTTGGACCTCCTGGTCAGTTTGTCAAGGTCTGGTTTATAAAAATATAATTAGGTCTTATGCAGACCAAGAATCCATTTAATAAAGAGATCAAGTTCAGGTCAAGGCAACCCCTTGGCCATCCATGCTTCTGTCTAGTGCTGACTCTTATCATTTGCAACATGAGGTCATCCCCAATGTTCACCCATCCTAGTAGAATTGTCGCCAAAGAACGCTTAAATCTGAAGTCTCTCGCTACTTCTTCAAAAGTGCTAGCTACAAATGACTCTTGTAGTTACTGAAACTATAATAGTGGAGAGACATTCCTACAGTACAAACAATATGGGACAGTGCACTAAGGGGTCATGACTCAAGACACATATGGTGGTATCACTAAAACCTTGAGGATTAAATGCATTGGACTTATGTGTGGGACATATTAAATCAAGATGAGAGATATTGTGGGGGGAAAAAATGAAATTCTACAATGTCAAACTACCTGATATAAGACTTCATTGCCACGTATCACATTACAAAGCTTATAAACCCTTAATTCAAACTCAACATACAATCAATTTAGATGATGCATCTTTGCTGTGGTTTACACATGCATATTTTTGACTTTTTCCATATCCTAAACACCCACCATCATGCCAATTACTTCAATTGCCCCTTCCCAATAAAAACATCTGGTTGTTGCTCTTCCTGCACATCATTGACTTTAAAGAAAAGAAAGGGTGTTATTGGCTCTGGGACTTTGAATTTCAAGCTCATACAGTGTTGGCAAAAGGTTTTCATGTCAAATTATTCTGGATAATATATGTGTGACAACAGCATGTAACAAACTTCTATAGTTATAACCAAAACATATAATTAAATAACAAAGAACAACCTAAAATGATCCAATAATAGAAACTAATTAACGACTAACGACCACAAAATAGTACAATGAACAAATCACAAACGGATGCAAATCACACCTCAGTGTAAGTGCAGACACCAGTGCTCTGCCGCGATTGGCCCTCCTGAAAACACCTAACATCCCTCGAAACTCCAGGTACCATCAAACCCTCAAAGGCCAGCACATCCCTCGTATGCTCCTCATCAACTTCAACAACCCGAGACCCGCCAACCCCTTTGCAGTAGAGCAATCTAGTATCATAGTTCACGTCAAAACCCCGCCCCATGGCTTGAATCGAATTCCGAATCGTGCAAAGCGCCGCATTCTCCTCCATGTTCATCACCCCAATCAATCACGCAGGCACCTCCAAAACCCTAAATTTTTTTTTTCTCTCAAACCCTAGCTCGAGACCCAAATCCGCAATTTGGGCTTTTTCCAATCGGCGGACGGTCCAAGATTCCCCATCTGGGTCTCCTCAGAAACTCATCAGGCTCTTAAATGATGGGATCTTTCCCATATTTTAACCTGATTTTCTCGAGATCCTCTTAATTTTTTCCGCTGAAGAAAAGGATAAAAATGAAAAGAGGACGGAGACTGAGACTTGATGACCCAATTTTCGTAGGGCAGCTCAGACTGTGGTCTGACCTTGATCTCTAAGAAATTGATTTGACGGTGGAAACGAGGAGACAAGGGCACGCGGAGTCCACACAGGGAAAGCCCAAGAGAGGGAGAGACTGAGACTAAATTTGCAGAGTTTCCATTTGGGAAGTGCTTTCGTCCTTTCCTCTCTTGTTGCCGGCAAAGAGAGGTGGCATTGACTGGGGGGGCGAGAGAGCGAGAGAGGGGTAATTGATGGGCTCCCGTTAAAAATCTTTTTGGTTTCCTTTGTTTCCTCTTTTTCTATTTTCTGGGTCTCAAGTCAATAGAGAGAGCTTTCAGCAGTCAATGAGCTAGAGTAATTTAAGCATCAAAATTAGTTTGATTGATGATTTTATGCGCATTAGTCAAACAGACTGACTTCAGGAAATTTAGGAATTTAGCAATTGGGTTTGGTTTCCAGATTTAGGCCCAAATTCCAACTATTTTGGCCCACTTTGACAACCAAGTTTGCGAAACAAGTATTTTGTTTAGGGTTTTGTTAAAAAAAACAAATTAAATAAATAATTAAATAAATAAGCCTCAAAAAAAAAAATATTTACCGAAACAGACCTCTGACATGCCACATCAGCGCCACGTTGGTTTTCCTCGCCAGCATGGTACTAGCGGGTGCACTCGCTGTTGGAGTGATGAAAATCACGTTTGAATGCAAAAAAAGTAAAAAGTGCGTTCAAGTTTGGGAGAAAAAGGTCATTTTTTTGCGTTTTAGTTTTCTAAACCCGGAGACAAAAATTCGATGCTCTCTGGTTCGGGATTCCAAAACGCGAACCAGAGGAAATTTTAAATCTTTATTTAATACTTGTCAAAGAGGATAAGCTGATTATCTAAGTTGAGTACCGAATTAAGCTGATGTAACAATGAATGTTTAGAAATCCCATAAAAGAAAACTCTGAAAAATATGGGTATTCGATATATATACATATATACCTGTCTATGTATGTTATGTATATGTAAAATTTTGTGAACATGATCATTCTTGTATGAATACATGTACATATATATTTTGTACTTTTCAATATATTGTCCATGCATATATGAGTAATAAAGTGGCATATGAGTACATTGTGTAATACAAGAAAAATAAAGCAAATACCAAAAAAATAGAAATAAAAATACAACTATGAGAATTATTTTATTTTTTTTAGAGTTAGTGGAGAAAGTAGGTGTGTATGGCATGGGTAGATGGGGAGCTTTGATTAGCCTTGAAGTGTGTGTATAGGTAGCAAGATGAGGGAAGAGAGAGGTTGTGGATATATGATACATGTTTATGGGAGGGGGTTTGTGTAAATGAGGAGACAACTAATCCCTCATTCATCTCCTTCCATCTCCCATCTTCAACCTAAGAAACTAATGAAAAGAACCTCAAATACGACCTCTCTAAATCTCTTTCCAACCCTCAATTACTTTCTTAATCTCACTCTCTCTCTTCTTTGGAATCGGAAGCGCCGCGGTCACGCCCGGGTGGCCCGCGGCGGTCAGGCCGGCGGTGGGGCGGCGGCCAGGCCGGTGGTGGAGCGACGGCAAGTGGGAGCAGCGGCGACAGCAAGGAGGAATAAGGAGGTGAAGGAGATTCTATCTTGATTTAAACCTTATTTCAATTTTCTCAATTTTAGAAAATTTTAATATGTTATGATCCACCTCCAATAATTAATTAGTATTACTTTGAAACTCTTGAAATCAAAAATCAGTCGTGAGGGGGATTTCTCTTGATCCATGTTCTTCAATAGTTTTTACAATTTCTTAACTAAATGATTGTTACAAGGAAAATGGTAGACCTTTTATATTGTGAGATTAAGAAGTGAATGGGGTTAAAATGATGTTGGATCAAGTTTGTAGGTTAGATTATAAACATTCAAGTTCATAGTTTGATTATGATTCTGAATTGGGTGGAAAGGTTAAAAAATAAGTCATGAATTCCATAAATTTTAGCACTCTTGATGTGGCATAAATCTATCAAACACTGAAATCTGTAAATATTAGTTCAGTTCGTTTGCATATTAAGAACAATAGGTATCATGTAATATACCATTGGAAAGATAATCGAATCTACTTTCCAACGGCTATTGCAGTGTCCCAATTGAAAGTCTGTGTTGGAAATTATCGCCAACATACGACAGGCTAGTCAAGATTTTTGAGTTGCAGAATTTTTTTTATGATTGAGAAGTTTCTGAATTTCCTTTTACTAGTTAACTTAATTATAAATGTCATTCAATATACTATTGAAAGATGAAAGGGTCTTTAAGTACATTAGTTTTACTCCGTGTTGGCTGGACATTAGGAATCCTTTGAGAAATAAAAGAAAGTATAAATCATGTCGAAAATTAGTTTCCTCCCTATGAATTACCGTTTAAAGGGGGCCTGTGAGAAATTATAGGAATAAATAGAGAGGCATGTTGAGTTAAGTATAGAACTGAATACGCTCCCAATAATGAATGTTGATGTTTCATAAATTTATATGCACAAGTATAACGCTTTGTATTTCAAATATTTAAGTGGCATGTGTTGATTCTTACAAATAAATTTTATTTCTAAAATCTTGTTCTTTCCCTTATAGATGGTAGTTGGTATGTACTATTTCTTTTATTTTTAGGATATTCCTCCTCCATGTATAATATATGTGTATGTATATGTGTGAAGTACACATCTCTCCACATTTTATAATAGTAAATGGGGTTGTATTCTTTCACGATATAAATTTTATATGTTTGAATCTATTTAAGAAGTACTCCCCAGGATCTGTCCTCGTAAATAATTAGAAAGAAACAATAAATATTGTGAGTGATCTTTGTGGTGTCCTTATTGACATTTCTACTTCAACCAGTCATCATATGACATTCAAGTGCTCAGAATCAAAATCATAGAAACTTTGTAGGAGTTGAGACAATCTTCACACTTAATACATGTGTAAATATCAATATTTCTCAGATTGTTGTATATATCTCGAAAATTGAAATCGACAATTTTTGGACTTTTTGTAATGACACAACTTCTGGTATTGTTATTCACACAGTATCTTGATCCTGATATTGGCCTTTAGGATGTCATCGTGGCAACATGTATACCATCTAGGTCCTTACGAGTCATCCTTATATTGGTCCATTAATGTTCCTAAGAGCGCTAAAAGTTTGAACTTTCATCAGTTATGCATTACCTTACAGTTCCTCTTCATAGACATTAGGTTATACATTGAACTTTCATTTTTATCTCTTATGAGTAGAGAATATTGTAAACATAGGTGTTTCTTTCATGTGATTCTTATGCTGGGATTCTGTCCTTGTTAACTCAATTTGATTCCTTGAGGGTGATCTACTGTAAAAGGGTTCACGATGTAACTAGTCACACTGATCATCTATCAACAAAGTTTAAAGCACTTGATGAAATATATGAAGTACTTTTCTGGATGAAGAAAAACTCGAGTGTATATTCTTCTCTTCTAGTTAAGGCTCCAGCATCCCTCTGGGGCTAAGGAAGTTAGAAATAAAATACCAAAATATAATTATCCACTGATATCATTTGAATGTAATTAAAAATAAATGAAAGACTTCTTCTTTTATGATCATATTATTTTTGTTTAAGTTCATTCGGTGTGGAAGGTTAGAAAGAAATTTAATTCTTGAGCATAGTGATATGAGTAATCCCAACCTTATTTCTATCATTGAATCTAATAATATGCGGTCTAAGTTGACCAAACAAACTCTGATAAGTGCTCTTATATTGGATTTGAAGCAAGTGATTTATGATAACATGACTAGCTTTAAATTTTGGACAAATTTAACTTTCATAGTCTGCAAGAGCTAGATTTTGAAATAAGTTTTCATTTCTTCTATATCAGAGTTGTCTACACATCTCTTGGTATGTAGTTTCTTATTCTTGTTGAGAACTTGTTACCCTTAGATGCTCACTTGATCAGTTGTGTGACAAATTAGTTAAGAACCGAACTAGTCCTTTGATACAATTAACCTTCCACTCTTCCGAGTGGTCAGTTGTCTCAATATCTAGATTGGCAAACTTCATTTAATTAAAGTTGAATTTTCCTTTTCCTTTCAGTCTCTTTTGGTTTTAGTGATAGTGTCTACTGTTAGTATGTGTTCTAGGCTTCAAGTCTAATTACATTAAGGATTAGGTGAGAGAGTTAAAACTCATAGCCTAATGGAGTATAAATAGAAGTATGGTTAGACATGAACATTGATATAATTGAATGGTACCCGTAGTAATCAATGTATGATAAATTACATACAAAAATTTAATGGTTGATGTTGCTTAAGAGTCGACTTACTGAAAAACCTACAATTAACAAGTATGTAAAGATTTCTAACATGAATGTATGGATAGTCGATTTCGGACATCAAATATCGAGCATATAAAAAGGGAAAGTATATGTAACTACAAGACATCACCATGTGACCTAAGAATGTGTACTGGGAATGTTAGTAATTATTCAGAGTTGATCTTCGCTTTTTAATTTTGGTTATTGCTACATGCGTGTGTGAGTGTATTCACGCACATAAGTAATAATTCTTCATAATCATAATAGACGATTGAACATTGATAACGCGAATAAGAACCTGACTAGTATAATTAAGATAAGTAGATCACTGCAGTGTCAATTGATATATGCATTATGCATAATATACCGAACCACATGAAATTTTTGAAAGTAAAATCAACAAGCGCGAAGGTAGAAATTAAAACATTGATTGATGTTTTGTACCATGCATGAACTGGTTGTTATATGCGCATTTCCAACTGTTGCGTTTATTTATGTATTGGAGGAAGGGGTCAGGCGGGAGCCGGTAGGAGGGGGAAGACGGTGTTATTGTTACTCTTATGCATATAATATATATATATATATATTATATATATATATATATATATATATATATATATATATATATATATATATATATATATATATAGTGAGTTGATCCCCTAAGAACGGTTCTCACGAATTCATATGAGAACTTTCACGTGGGCCGTCGGATCTGATAGAGATCTAGTTTTATTTGATTTGATCTATCAGATCCGACGACCCACGTGAAAGTTCTCACAGAAATCCGTGAGAACCGTTCTTAAAGGATCATCTCCCTATATAATATATATTATATATATATATATATATATATATATATATATATATATATATATATATATATATATATATATATTAGAGGAAGGGGTCGGGCGGGAACCGGTAGGAGGGGGAAGACGGTGTTATTGTCACACACACATGTGTGTGTGTATATATACATATATACATACATACACACACACATTGTAATATCCCCTAACTAGTAATACTGTATTTCTACTCTTATTAATTTTATATAGAATTAGCTATTATTATTGATTAATTTATTTTATACAGGTGTATAAAAATATGTGCATACATATTAAGTGTATATGTTTTTGATTTATGTTTATACTAGTATATGTATGTATTATATTTTATACCTTATGATTAGCCTTATTATTTTTATTATGTTAGTGTTGGTATTATTCCTAAATGATCTTCTTGTCCAACCTATAATCCAATCAATTATTTAATAAACCATAACCCATTTACTCTTATCCAAAATAAAGTAAGATAAAATAAATAAAGGTTAAACAAAAATAATAATAATGAGAAATAAATAAATATATCTATACATGTTTATGTCAAGTTTCGAACCTCGTTCCCTTATAACAAATACTAATGCCTAAACCATTGTGCCACATTGGCGTGTAAGTTAAGAACACTCAGAATTTAATTTGAATCTAATAAGCTAGACAATCTGTAATTTTAAATCAAATCTCTTTGAGATTTTTTTTATAACTTTCCATTCTTACCTAAATTTCTAATCTAGCCTAATTAGAGTCCAGATTCAAGAAAAATCTCTTTGAGATTTTTCCTACCACTTTCCATTCTTAACCAAATTGTTAATCTAACCTAATTAGAGTCCAGGTTCAAAAAAAAATATCTCTTATAGCCTTATATAACCTAAACATTTCCTTTCTCTCCTACATCAAGAAAAACCCTAGTATAACTTTCCTTATCTTCATATTTTCCCTCAAATTGGTTGTGAACGAAGAAGGATTTCGGGATACAAGGTCAAGGAGAAAGCAAGGAAACAAGTAAGTATAGAAATTTGATTTTTTTATCAATTCAAATATTTAATTAGCATAGTATGTTTAAGATTCCCTTTTTGTTACGAAAACTTAGATCTTCCCTAAATTTAAATTAATTTATATGAATATGAATTTTGGTAATATACCATAATTTAAAATTGACATGAATTAAAAATTATAATTTAATCGGAGTATCATGCATAGATCTACCTTTTCAAGAATTTCTCCATCATCAAAATCTTTACCTTGATCTAAGTAAAACTTATATAAAAATAATATAAGATTTTTTAATAGAAATATTTTAAAAAAATAATAATAAAAAGAAAATTTTAGAACATAATTTCAAGGATCTAAATTAGACACTTGGGCTAATCTACCAATACTTGAAAACTAATTCAAAATCCAATTAAAGGATATATCTAAAATTTTCATACTTTAAAAAAAAAAAAAGGTTTCTACAAAATTAAAAAAAAAAAAAAAAAAAAAAAAATCTGCACCTGCTCTCGGCCAAGCCGAGAGCAGGCGC
This sequence comes from Agave tequilana, assembly GCA_038442645.1. NCBI lineage: Eukaryota > Viridiplantae > Streptophyta > Magnoliopsida > Asparagales > Asparagaceae > Agave > Agave tequilana. The sequence continues at coordinate 163,368 of JAVJIF010012910.1, forward strand.
TGCTCTCTGGCCGGCCTGGCCAGGATGGCCAGGCCAGGCCCAGCCCGGGCTTGGCAGGCCCGGGTTGGGTCCATATAAAAAAAAAAAAAAAAAAAAAGAAAGAAAACTGGGCCGCAATTGGTCCAGCCCAGAACTATAAAAAAAAAAGGGGGAAACAGTGCTGGGCCACACTGGCCCAGGCCCAGGAAGAGAAAAAAAAAAAGAAAAAGAAAAAGATAAAAGTTTCTGGACCAGGCCTTGGCCTGGCCTGGTCCGGCCTGGTCCAACCTGGACTGGGCTGGGCTGTTGTATTTAAAAGAAAAAGGGAAAAGAAAACAAAGAAAGAAAGAGATAAAAGAGAAAGATTTGTATTAACATAATTAGTAAAAATATTAAAATAAAATAGAGAAAAATATAAATTATATTTTACAACACTTCTACTTTCTAAGATTAAAGTTTTAGACATATAGCAACATAAATTAATTCAAATCACCCACTTTAAAACCATTATTCTTTAATGTTAAATCTAGAACCGTTGAGTATTTAATGATTTAAAGCTTATTAAAAATCTAACAAAAAATTAGAGATTTATTTAAATTAAACCTATTAAATTCAGTAAACCTAAAGCATCATATCTTCAACTCCCAAACTAATTAACTAAGATTTAAACTCCTTAAAATATTCTTTTAAAGAATCTAACAATTTCGATTTAATAATTTATGTAGATTTACTGGAGCCTTATGATTTCAGTGCTTTGGATTTGCGATCGAGCTCAGGTGAGTGTTTCTCTCTCTTTCTCTCTCTTTAATTAATTTAGTGATCATAGACATGTTTGTGTATATGGTGTAATTTGATGTGTAGTGCATATGTTACATAATTTTGTGTAGAGATCATTAAGCACGAATGTGAGTTGTCACTCCTTCTACTTTACAATGTTGAATGCATAGGAATAGGTTATGCATGTATTGGATATGTTGTCTGGCGTTGGGATATTATGACTGATCATAATAGAAGAGGAACTGTGAAGACTTATGGTTCAGAGTAGAATAGTAGAGTGTGAGAACTAGACTATAATTATTAGTATATAATTATTGTATCAGATTGCTCGATGTATAGTGGTAATTGATGATCCTGTAACTGTTGGGAATATGAGTTGGATATGATGACTTTGGATTGACCTGGGACTTATGCTATTTACATTGTATGGTGATCAGTAATTGACAAGACTTTATTAGTTGAGTATTGAGGACATATCAGATATAACTGGATTAGTTGAGTTGTGTCTTAGATTGATCTTGAGTTAGAAGTACCCAGAAACTATATTCCTTTCATTGGAGCCTGACTGATATTGAGATGAGATGGACATTGTTGGCATTTGGGGTCTGATAGATGATATGTCGTTGATGTTAAGTATCAGTAGTAACTATTCTACATTGCCGTTGATCGAGTACATATTGGATGTGAACTTACCTTACTAAAAGATTATGACGATTGGATTGGTACATGAACTTATTCGGAGTTGGACTGAACTTGTGTTATAGATGATATTGGATTTACATTCTTTACGATTAAACCTGATATGCATTAAGATGAGTTGGTATATTTCATGTAGAGGACTTTTCAGACTTGATATTCTTTTATTGGTGATGACTCATTTAGATATTGATATGGTCTTGTTATGATGTTAGAGACTGGGTTACTCAGTGTTATGGATGGAATTATTGTGAGAGTGAATTTAGCGATATCGGTGATTTTATATATATTCAGAGTTTGATAGCTTTTACTATTTGATATCTGTTATTGGTGACTCGAGGATCAGTGTCTAGACTGTTACTGTTATTATATCCATGTTATTGAAAGTTACTGGGAAATGATTGTTTGACCGTAACCACGGTACAGTTCTATTGTTCATCGTATACACGGTTACTGTTACTGTTACTGTTACTGTTACTGATATTGTTCACCGTGTATACGATTATTGATTGACTGTTACTGTACTGATATTGTTACCGTCCAGTAGCCTCCCAGTAATTGAAATGGCATAAGGTATTGATTGTTATTGATGGCATTACCTCACTGACTGTACACTAGACACCTTTCACTGGACCTTGACATATGACTGTATCACTGTTACTTGACATCTGGACTCCTGTACCCGGTACCCATATCCCATGTACTATTGACCTGTTAATAGCACAGTCAAACCGGCGTCCGGCGGTTTGCCGCCTGGTGTCGGGATTGACGAGGATGTATCCCACAATCGTGCTAGCGTCCGGCGGATCTTGAAAGGAACTAAGTGCCACGTGGAGCAAAGTGCCACACCATACACATGGTGGGGGCCACCTCTTGAATCCACGGGGGCCACCTCTAGAATCCTGTTTCCCTCAGAGCAAAGTGCCACACGGAGCAAAGTGCCACACCATACACATGGTGGGGGCCACCTCTTGAATCTGTGGGACCTCTTGAATCTGTAGGGCTATCTATTGTACGTGACGCCTGGTGTTAGCGTGATATTGCATTCTCAGTGCCTATTAGCATCCACACGCACTTGTATGATGATAACCCTAGGATACATGTTATTTGGTTCTCTTTCCCTATTCGAACAATGATACCCGCATATCGGAGTTCGGATGAGTTCTACTGGATGTGCGGGCTCCAGGGTGAACTGTCGGATGTTGTGGGACGCCGGTGGGAAAGTGATAAAGATAACGTAGAACATTACTGATTGTTATTGAATGAATTGAATGAACACATTGTGTTATACCCTGAATGGTTACCCTGCCTTATGACACATGACTGTATACATGATTGTAACCAGGACCACATGATTGTAACCAGGACCAGACTTATGACCAGACTTGGATACCAGTTTAGTGACATGTGATGGATACCTATTTGACATTGATTGCATATTTACAGTTGTGCCATTTGACTGCTATCTGTATTCATGTCTTCATCATATGTGTTACTGTTCAGTTATTTATTGTGTTACTTAGTCTTTTCTATCTGTAGTTGTTCTTATTATTGTTTATGCACATTGTTCTTCTGCACGAGTTGTTTCCCCTTTACACACACACTCATTATGGTCGCGTTCTGACGACCCTGGATTTGCACGTCCAGATATTGGACGGTTGGTTTCCTTTGTGTAGGTGTTCGTTGAGGCCGTATGCTTCGCGAATAGCTGGAGCTTCTTCCTATTCTATTCTGGTACTCTTATCTTTTTAGCTTTCATATTATTTCCTGATTCTTGTCATATCAGTTCAGTTCTTATTCCAGTCATTCTTCCATCTCTTGATTCATATGATATCATGCGTGGTTGTTTATATGTGGTATTGCAGTAGTCATGATTTATTACGTTTAGATTTATAGCTCGTTTCAGGTTACAATTGAGGCTTAGCGTGTATACGTGGGGTATTTTCCTCGCGTATATGCGTCGCCATAACGACTCCGTATCTTTAGGATCGGGGCGTTACAGAGTGGTATCAGAGCCCAGGTTCGATATAAAAGAGAACCTAGTTCCTACGTGTAACCTGAGACAGTTATGTTGATACTGCAATATACATATACTATTCACGTGATAATATTGACTCCATTTGGAAATTGATCGTCCTTCCTTTGAAATTCCATTCTTGATCTATTGATATCCCTGATTCCAACACTTCATAGAGTGATTTGGATGTCCATCTTGATTTCATCCTTCTTTCCTATTCATTCCTCCTGATTCTATCTCTTGATTGGTTACCCCTTGTTGAAGCTGGTAGCAGAGATCAGAGCGCGCAGCGGAATCGTGGTGTCCCAACGAGGCGACGTGGAAGCTTGTTTGTATTTCCTCTTGATTGTTGATTCTTTTATCATTCCCTGTTTGAAGCTTGTTTGTTTCTTCTTGACCTTGATTCTTTTACCATTCCCCGCTTTATTGAAATTTCGAGGACGAAATTTTTAATAAGGTGGGTAGAGTGTAATATCCCCTAACTAGTAATACTGTATTTCTACTCTTATTAATTTTATATAGAATTAGCTATTATTATTGATTAATTTATTTTATACAGGTGTATAAAAATATGTGCATACATATTAAGTGTATATGTTTTTGATTTATGTTTATACTAGTATATGTATGTATTATATTTTATACCTTATGATTAGCCTTATTATTTTTATTATGTTAGTGTTGGTATTATTCCTAAATGATCTTCTTGTCCAACCTATAATCCAATCAATTATTTAATAAACCATAACCCATTTACTCTTATCCAAAAATAAAGTAAGATAAAATAAATAAAGGTTAAACAAAAATAATAATAATGAGAAATAAATAAATATATCTATACATGTTTATGTCAAGTTTCGAACCTCGTTCCCTTATAACAAATACTAATGCCTAAACCATTGTGCCACATTGGCGTGTAAGTTAAGAACACTCAGAATTTAATTTGAATCTAATAAGCTAGACAATCTGTAATTTTAAATCAAATCTCTTTGAGATTTTTTTTATAACTTTCCATTCTTACCTAAATTTCTAATCTAGCCTAATTAGAGTCCAGATTCAAGAAAAATCTCTTTGAGATTTTTCCTACCACTTTCCATTCTTAACCAAATTGTTAATCTAACCTAATTAGAGTCCAGGTTCAAAAAAAAATATCTCTTATAGCCTTATATAACCTAAACATTTCCTTTCTCTCCTACATCAAGAAAAACCCTAGTATAACTTTCCTTATCTTCATATTTTCCCTCAAATTGATTGTGAACGAAGAAGGATTTCGGGATACAAGGTCAAGGAGAAAGCAAGGAAACAAGTAAGTATAGAAATTTGATTTTTTTATCAATTCAAATATTTAATTAGCATAGTATGTTTAAGATTCCCTTTTTGTTACGAAAACTTAGATCTTCCCTAAATTTAAATTAATTTATATGAATATGAATTTTGGTAATATACCATAATTTAAAATTGACATGAATTAAAAATTATAATTTAATCGGAGTATCATGCATAGATCTACCTTTTCAAGAATTTCTCCATCATCAAAATCTTTACCTTGATCTAAGTAAAACTTATATAAAAATAATATAAGATTCTTTAATAGAAATATTTTAAAAAAATAATAATAAAAAGAAAATTTTTAGAACATAATTTCAAGGATCTAAATTAGACACTTGGGCTAATCTACCAATACTTGAAAACTAATTCAAAATCCAATTAAAGGATATATCTAAAATTTTCATACTTTAAAAAAAAAAAAAGGTTTCTACAAAATTAAAAAAAAAAAAAAAAAAAAAAAAATCTGCACCTGCTCTCGGCCAAGCCGAGAGCAGGCGCTGCTCTCTGGCCGGCCTGGCCAGGATGGCCAGGCCAGGCCCAGCCCGGGCTTGGCAGGCCCGGGTTGGGTCCATATAAAAAAAAAAAAAAAAAAAAGAAAGAAAACTGGGCCGCAATTGGTCCAGCCCAGAACTATAAAAAAAAAAGGGGGAAACAGTGCTGGGCCACACTGGCCCAGGCCCAGGAAGAGAAAAAAAAAAGAAAAAGAAAAAGATAAAAGTTTCTGGACCAGGCCTTGGCCTGGCCTGGTCCGGCCTGGTCCAACCTGGACTGGGCTGGGCTGTTGTATTTAAAAGAAAAAGGGAAAAGAAAACAAAGAAAGAAAGAGATAAAAGAGAAAGATTTGTATTAACATAATTAGTAAAAATATTAAAATAAAATAGAGAAAAATATAAATTATATTTTACAACACTTCTACTTTCTAAGATTAAAGTTTTAGACATATAGCAACATAAATTAATTCAAATCACCCACTTTAAAACCATTATTCTTTAATGTTAAATCTAGAACCGTTGAGTATTTAATGATTTAAAGCTTATTAAAAATCTAACAAAAAATTAGAGATTTATTTAAATTAAACCTATTAAATTCAGTAAACCTAAAGCATCATATCTTCAACTCCCAAACTAATTAACTAAGATTTAAACTCCTTAAAATATTCTTTTAAAGAATCTAACAATTTCGATTTAATAATTTATGTAGATTTACTGGAGCCTTATGATTTCAGTGCTTTGGATTTGCGATCGAGCTCAGGTGAGTGTTTCTCTCTCTTTCTCTCTCTTTAATTAATTTAGTGATCATAGACATGTTTGTGTATATGGTGTAATTTGATGTGTAGTGCATATGTTACATAATTTTGTGTAGAGATCATTAAGCACGAATGTGAGTTGTCACTCCTTCTACTTTACAATGTTGAATGCATAGGAATAGGTTATGCATGTATTGGATATGTTGTCTGGCGTTGGGATATTATGACTGATCATAATAGAAGAGGAACTGTGAAGACTTATGGTTCAGAGTAGAATAGTAGAGTGTGAGAACTAGACTATAATTATTAGTATATAATTATTGTATCAGATTGCTCGATGTATAGTGGTAATTGATGATCCTGTAACTGTTGGGAATATGAGTTGGATATGATGACTTTGGATTGACCTGGGACTTATGCTATTTACATTGTATGGTGATCAGTAATTGACAAGACTTTATTAGTTGAGTATTGAGGACATATCAGATATAACTGGATTAGTTGAGTTGTGTCTTAGATTGATCTTGAGTTAGAAGTACCCAGAAACTATATTCCTTTCATTGGAGCCTGACTGATATTGAGATGAGATGGACATTGTTGGCATTTGGGGTCTGATAGATGATATGTCGTTGATGTTAAGTATCAGTAGTAACTATTCTACATTGCCGTTGATCGAGTACATATTGGATGTGAACTTACCTTACTAAAAGATTATGACGATTGGATTGGTACATGAACTTATTCGGAGTTGGACTGAACTTGTGTTATAGATGATATTGGATTTACATTCTTTACGATTAAACCTGATATGCATTAAGATGAGTTGGTATATTTCATGTAGAGGACTTTTCAGACTTGATATTCTTTTATTGGTGATGACTCATTTAGATATTGATATGGTCTTGTTATGATGTTAGAGACTGGGTTACTCAGTGTTATGGATGGAATTATTGTGAGAGTGAATTTAGCGATATCGGTGATTTTATATATATTCAGAGTTTGATAGCTTTTACTATTTGATATCTGTTATTGGTGACTCGAGGATCAGTGTCTAGACTGTTACTGTTATTATATCCATGTTATTGAAAGTTACTGGGAAATGATTGTTTGACCGTAACCACGGTACAGTTCTATTGTTCATCGTATACACGGTTACTGTTACTGTTACTGTTACTGTTACTGATATTGTTCACCGTGTATACGATTATTGATTGACTGTTACTGTACTGATATTGTTACCGTCCAGTAGCCTCCCAGTAATTGAAATGGCATAAGGTATTGATTGTTATTGATGGCATTACCTCACTGACTGTACACTAGACACCTTTCACTGGACCTTGACATATGACTGTATCACTGTTACTTGACATCTGGACTCCTGTACCCGGTACCCATATCCCATGTACTATTGACCTGTTAATAGCACAGTCAAACCGGCGTCCGGCGGTTTGCCGCCTGGTGTCGGGATTGACGAGGATGTATCCCACAATCGTGCTAGCGTCCGGCGGATCTTGAAAGGAACTAAGTGCCACGTGGAGCAAAGTGCCACACCATACACATGGTGGGGGCCACCTCTTGAATCCACGGGGGCCACCTCTAGAATCCTGTTTCCCTCAGAGCAAAGTGCCACACGGAGCAAAGTGCCACACCATACACATGGTGGGGGCCACCTCTTGAATCTGTGGGGGCCACCTCTTGAATCTGTAGGGCTATCTATTGTACGTGACGCCTGGTGTTAGCGTGATATTGCATTCTCAGTGCCTATTAGCATCCACACGCACTTGTATGATGATAACCCTAGGATACATGTTATTTGGTTCTCTTTCCCTATTCGAACAATGATACCCGCATATCGGAGTTCGGATGAGTTCTACTGGATGTGCGGGCTCCAGGGTGAACTGTCGGATGTTGTGGGACGCCGGTGGGAAAGTGATAAAGATAACGTAGAACATTACTGATTGTTATTGAATGAATTGAATGAACACATTGTGTTATACCCTGAATGGTTACCCTGCCTTATGACACATGACTGTATACATGATTGTAACCAGGACCACATGATTGTAACCAGGACCAGACTTATGACCAGACTTGGATACCAGTTTAGTGACATGTGATGGATACCTATTTGACATTGATTGCATATTTACAGTTGTGCCATTTGACTGCTATCTGTATTCATGTCTTCATCATATGTGTTACTGTTCAGTTATTTATTGTGTTACTTAGTCTTTTCTATCTGTAGTTGTTCTTATTATTGTTTATGCACATTGTTCTTCTGCACGAGTTGTTTCCCCTTTACACACACACTCATTATGGTCGCGTTCTGACGACCCTGGATTTGCACGTCCAGATATTGGACGGTTGGTTTCCTTTGTGTAGGTGTTCGTTGAGGCCGTATGCTTCGCGAATAGCTGGAGCTTCTTCCTATTCTATTCTGGTACTCTTATCTTTTTAGCTTTCATATTATTTCCTGATTCTTGTCATATCAGTTCAGTTCTTATTCCAGTCATTCTTCCATCTCTTGATTCATATGATATCATGCGTGGTTGTTTATATGTGGTATTGCAGTAGTCATGATTTATTACGTTTAGATTTATAGCTCGTTTCAGGTTACAATTGAGGCTTAGCGTGTATACGTGGGGTATTTTCCTCGCGTATATGCGTCGCCATAACGACTCCGTATCTTTAGGATCGGGGCGTTACAGAGTGGTATCAGAGCCCAGGTTCGATATAAAAGAGAACCTAGTTCCTACGTGTAACCTGAGACAGTTATGTTGACACTGCAATATACATATACTATTCACGTGATAATATTGACTCCATTTGGAAATTGATCGTCCTTCCTTTGAAATTCCATTCTTGATCTATTGATATCCCTGATTCCAACACTTCATTTAGAGTGATTTGGATGTCCATCTTGATTTCATCCTTCTTTCCTATTCATTCCTCCTGATTCTATCTCTTGATTGGTTACCCCTTGTTGAAGCTGGTAGCAGAGATCAGAGCGCGCAGCGGAATCGTGGTGTCCCAACGAGGCGACGTGGAAGCTTGTTTGTATTTCCTCTTGATTGTTGATTCTTTTATCATTCCCTGTTTGAAGCTTGTTTGTTTCTTCTTGACCTTGATTCTTTTACCATTCCCCGCTTTATTGAAATTTCGAGGACGAAATTTTTAATAAGGTGGGTAGAGTGTAATATCCCCTAACTAGTAATACTGTATTTCTACTCTTATTAATTTTATATAGAATTAGCTATTATTATTGATTAATTTATTTTATACAGGTGTATAAAAATATGTGCATACATATTAAGTGTATATGTTTTTGATTTATGTTTATACTAGTATATGTATGTATTATATTTTATACCTTATGATTAGCCTTATTATTTTTATTATGTTAGTGTTGGTATTATTCCTAAATGATCTTCTTGTCCAACCTATAATCCAATCAATTATTTAATAAACCATAACCCATTTACTCTTATCCAAAAATAAAGTAAGATAAAATAAATAAAGGTTAAACAAAAATAATAATAATGAGAAATAAATAAATATATCTATACATGTTTATGTCAAGTTTCGAACCTCGTTCCCTTATAACAAATACTAATGCCTAAACCATTGTGCCACATTGGCGTGTAAGTTAAGAACACTCAGAATTTAATTTGAATCTAATAAGCTAGACAATCTGTAATTTTAAATCAAATCTCTTTGAGATTTTTTTTATAACTTTCCATTCTTACCTAAATTTCTAATCTAGCCTAATTAGAGTCCAGATTCAAGAAAAATCTCTTTGAGATTTTTCCTACCACTTTCCATTCTTAACCAAATTGTTAATCTAACCTAATTAGAGTCCAGGTTCAAAAAAAAATATCTCTTATAGCCTTATATAACCTAAACATTTCCTTTCTCTCCTACATCAAGAAAAACCCTAGTATAACTTTCCTTATCTTCATATTTTCCCTCAAATTGATTGTGAACGAAGAAGGATTTCGGGATACAAGGTCAAGGAGAAAGCAAGGAAACAAGTAAGTATAGAAATTTGATTTTTTTATCAATTCAAATATTTAATTAGCATAGTATGTTTAAGATTCCCTTTTTGTTACGAAAACTTAGATCTTCCCTAAATTTAAATTAATTTATATGAATATGAATTTTGGTAATATACCATAATTTAAAATTGACATGAATTAAAAATTATAATTTAATCGGAGTATCATGCATAGATCTACCTTTTCAAGAATTTCTCCATCATCAAAATCTTTACCTTGATCTAAGTAAAACTTATATAAAAATAATATAAGATTCTTTAATAGAAATATTTTAAAAAAATAATAATAAAAAGAAAATTTTTAGAACATAATTTCAAGGATCTAAATTAGACACTTGGGCTAATCTACCAATACTTGAAAACTAATTCAAAATCCAATTAAAGGATATATCTAAAATTTTCATACTTTAAAAAAAAAAAAGGTTTCTACAAAATTAAAAAAAAAAAAAAGAAAAAAAAAAATCTGCACCTGCTCTCGGCCAAGCCGAGAGCAGGCGCTGCTCTCTGGCCGGCCTGGCCAGGATGGCCAGGCCAGGCCCAGCCCGGGCTTGGCAGGCCCGGGTTGGGTCCATATAAAAAAAAAAAAAAAAAAAAGAAAGAAAACTGGGCCGCAATTGGTCCAGCCCAGAACTATAAAAAAAAAGGGGGAAACAGTGCTGGGCCACACTGGCCCAGGCCCAGGAAGAGGAAAAAAAAAAGAAAAAGAAAAAGATAAAAGTTTCTGGACCAGGCCTTGGCCTGGCCTGGTCCGGCCTGGTCCAACCTGGACTGGGCTGGGCTGTTGTATTTAAAAGAAAAAGGGAAAAGAAAACAAAGAAAGAAAGAGATAAAAGAGAAAGATTTGTATTAACATAATTAGTAAAAATATTAAAATAAAATAGAGAAAAATATAAATTATATTTTACAACACTTCTACTTTCTAAGATTAAAGTTTTAGACATATAGCAACATAAATTAATTCAAATCACCCACTTTAAAACCATTATTCTTTAATGTTAAATCTAGAACCGTTGAGTATTTAATGATTTAAAGCTTATTAAAAATCTAACAAAAAATTAGAGATTTATTTAAATTAAACCTATTAAATTCAGTAAACCTAAAGCATCATATCTTCAACTCCCAAACTAATTAACTAAGATTTAAACTCCTTAAAATATTCTTTTAAAGAATCTAACAATTTCGATTTAATAATTTATGTAGATTTACTGGAGCCTTATGATTTCAGTGCTTTGGATTTGCGATCGAGCTCAGGTGAGTGTTTCTCTCTCTTTCTCTCTCTTTAATTAATTTAGTGATCATAGACATGTTTGTGTATATGGTGTAATTTGATGTGTAGTGCATATGTTACATAATTTTGTGTAGAGATCATTAAGCACGAATGTGAGTTGTCACTCCTTCTACTTTACAATGTTGAATGCATAGGAATAGGTTATGCATGTATTGGATATGTTGTCTGGCGTTGGGATATTATGACTGATCATAATAGAAGAGGAACTGTGAAGACTTATGGTTCAGAGTAGAATAGTAGAGTGTGAGAACTAGACTATAATTATTAGTATATAATTATTGTATCAGATTGCTCGATGTATAGTGGTAATTGATGATCCTGTAACTGTTGGGAATATGAGTTGGATATGATGACTTTGGATTGACCTGGGACTTATGCTATTTACATTGTATGGTGATCAGTAATTGACAAGACTTTATTAGTTGAGTATTGAGGACATATCAGATATAACTGGATTAGTTGAGTTGTGTCTTAGATTGATCTTGAGTTAGAAGTACCCAGAAACTATATTCCTTTCATTGGAGCCTGACTGATATTGAGATGAGATGGACATTGTTGGCATTTGGGGTCTGATAGATGATATGTCGTTGATGTTAAGTATCAGTAGTAACTATTCTACATTGCCGTTGATCGAGTACATATTGGATGTGAACTTACCTTACTAAAAGATTATGACGATTGGATTGGTACATGAACTTATTCGGAGTTGGACTGAACTTGTGTTATAGATGATATTGGATTTACATTCTTTACGATTAAACCTGATATGCATTAAGATGAGTTGGTATATTTCATGTAGAGGACTTTTCAGACTTGATATTCTTTTATTGGTGATGACTCATTTAGATATTGATATGGTCTTGTTATGATGTTAGAGACTGGGTTACTCAGTGTTATGGATGGAATTATTGTGAGAGTGAATTTAGCGATATCGGTGATTTTATATATATTCAGAGTTTGATAGCTTTTACTATTTGATATCTGTTATTGGTGACTCGAGGATCAGTGTCTAGACTGTTACTGTTATTATATCCATGTTATTGAAAGTTACTGGGAAATGATTGTTTGACCGTAACCACGGTACAGTTCTATTGTTCATCGTATACACGGTTACTGTTACTGTTACTGTTACTGTTACTGATATTGTTCACCGTGTATACGATTATTGATTGACTGTTACTGTACTGATATTGTTACCGTCCAGTAGCCTCCCAGTAATTGAAATGGCATAAGGTATTGATTGTTATTGATGGCATTACCTCACTGACTGTACACTAGACACCTTTCACTGGACCTTGACATATGACTGTATCACTGTTACTTGACATCTGGACTCCTGTACCCGGTACCCATATCCCATGTACTATTGACCTGTTAATAGCACAGTCAAACCGGCGTCCGGCGGTTTGCCGCCTGGTGTCGGGATTGACGAGGATGTATCCCACAATCGTGCTAGCGTCCGGCGGATCTTGAAAGGAACTAAGTGCCACGTGGAGCAAAGTGCCACACCATACACATGGTGGGGGCCACCTCTTGAATCCACGGGGGCCACCTCTAGAATCCTGTTTCCCTCAGAGCAAAGTGCCACACGGAGCAAAGTGCCACACCATACACATGGTGGGGGCCACCTCTTGAATCTGTGGGGGCCACCTCTTGAATCTGTAGGGCTATCTATTGTACGTGACGCCTGGTGTTAGCGTGATATTGCATTCTCAGTGCCTATTAGCATCCACACGCACTTGTATGATGATAACCCTAGGATACATGTTATTTGGTTCTCTTTCCATATTCGAACAATGATACCCGCATATCGGAGTTCGGATGAGTTCTACTGGATGTGCGGGCTCCAGGGTGAACTGTCGGATGTTGTGGGACGCCGGTGGGAAAGTGATAAAGATAACGTAGAACATTACTGATTGTTATTGAATGAATTGAATGAACACATTGTGTTATACCCTGAATGGTTACCCTGCCTTATGACACATGACTGTATACATGATTGTAACCAGGACCACATGATTGTAACCAGGACCAGACTTATGACCAGACTTGGATACCAGTTTAGTGACATGTGATGGATACCTATTTGACATTGATTGCATATTTACAGTTGTGCCATTTGACTGCTATCTGTATTCATGTCTTCATCATATGTGTTACTGTTCAGTTATTTATTGTGTTACTTAGTCTTTTCTATCTGTAGTTGTTCTTATTATTGTTTATGCACATTGTTCTTCTGCACGAGTTGTTTCCCCTTTACACACACACTCATTATGGTCGCGTTCTGACGACCCTGGATTTGCACGTCCAGATATTGGACGGTTGGTTTCCTTTGTGTAGGTGTTCGTTGAGGCCGTATGCTTCGCGAATAGCTGGAGCTTCTTCCTATTCTATTCTGGTACTCTTATCTTTTTAGCTTTCATATTATTTCCTGATTCTTGTCATATCAGTTCAGTTCTTATTCCAGTCATTCTTCCATCTCTTGATTCATATGATATCATGCGTGGTTGTTTATATGTGGTATTGCAGTAGTCATGATTTATTACGTTTAGATTTATAGCTCGTTTCAGGTTACAATTGAGGCTTAGCGTGTATACGTGGGGTATTTTCCTCGCGTATATGCGTCGCCATAACGACTCCGTATCTTTAGGATCGGGGCGTTACACACATATAGACACACATATGTGTGTGTATTGGAGGAAGGGGTCGGGCAGGAGCCGGTAGGAGGGAAAGACGGTGTTATTGTTATACATATATATATTAGATGAAGGGACGGGTGAAAGCCGGTAGGAGGGGAAAGACGGAGAATCTCACACTTCATTTGTGATTGTGCAAGCATATGAATAATATGCGATGTGTATATCACTAAGTATGATATTTAAATATTGTGAAGTGTAGTATGATTATGTGAGATTGTATTATCCATATGGATAAACTATACTTCGATGATATGGGGTAATCTGTGATGTTGTATCACCAGGACATATACTTATCCCCATGAAACTTTGATTGTGATTGGTTGTACTTCATGTATGAGATATGAGCTTTGTTGTGATACGTGCTAAAAGTACTTAAAACAGAATCATGCATAAGTTATAAATAACTGAGCGAGTATCTTGAATTCCTATAGTCTGTAGCAGAAAAACTAAAGAAAGTTAAAGAGAATCGGTTCTAGAGAAGTCAGATTGTCACATAGACTATATGGATCTTTGTGTTAATTATTCATTATAAGATATTGCTCTTTCCTCATTTCATTTGTTCATCTATACTTGCTAAAATTGTTGAAGGAAAACATGCTCCCTATTTGTATTTTCCTTCCTTGATATACTTTGATTCTCTCTCACTGAGCTGTCGAACTCACTCCCTCCCAACTTTATGTTTCAGGTCGCACTATGTCGGAAGACGAGCTTCAGATTTAGACGTTTTGCTAAGAATTTCACTATTGATGATTGTATTGGAGTTGTAATTTAGTTCCTGTTGAAATCCTACTCGATGTATACTTGTACCTTATGTTAGTTTTGTGAGATGGATATGTATGAAGTATATTAGACTGTGATTAGGGTGATGTGTTAGAGTTATAGTTAGATATGTTTACGTTGTGGATGCTAAGAGGAGTACTCTCGAGCATATGTTTCTTTTATTTTCATATAAGTAGGCGATATCAAGACGAAATTGTTATTTGGAGAATAAGCAGGCCGTGGTGAGCCGAAATATTATTATGATTGCATGGGCGATTGTTGACTTTGATCTACATGTTTGAATTGGGAATAAGTGGGTTGTTGTTGGCCGAAATTATTGTGGATTAAAATGTATATTTGGGCATGTCAGTATTTACAAAGGAAGTGATGCCCAAATTTAAGGATTTGAAGATGATTATGATAATCTATCAGTTTAAAAGAATATTTATGTTAATTGAGAATCTATGAAAACTGGGACCGTTACAACTTCTGTTCAGTTATGAACTGATGCTCTCTGGCTCGGGCTTCCCAAACTCGAACTTGCACAACATCAGTTCTGATGGTGTGCACAACATCAGTTCTGAACTGATGTTATGCACAACATCAAAACTGATGTTGTGCATAGCATCACTTCTCATCAATTCTCATTAGTCACACAATTCTCACCAGCGCACACAGTGCTTAGTATCAGTTCTCAGTATCAATTCTCAGTATTTTATTAGAGTTGATAATATTATATGTATTTCATTAATATCACAAATATAATATAGTAACATTAAATATCACAAGTTTTTTATGTCTCCACAAACAAAACATATCACAAACATTTCATAAATCACACATCACAAGCTATAAAGAAGCTCTTCATATCATAACAATCATATATGTATTGCAATCAGTCCTATAAGAACAAACACAACAATGCACGCCTTCCTCGGTCACCCTCACGCCTTCTTTCTTGATCGGTCTTATCTTCACGTGGAGGAGAGCTTGAGAACCTGGTTGTGTCTGTTGCTAAGATGGCTCGCCTCATTATCATTTTCGACGACGGATACGCCATGTGAGAGCTGATTGGGAAGGTCCAGTTATATCCTCGTATTCCGTATGAGGTAATCGTCATTGACATGTGTATAAGTCACCGTGGGGTTTGACGCTCTCTCGGATGGATGTGCAAATCGGGGTTCTCGTAGAAGATTTCCAATGTAATTTCTAATCTCCTGCATTGTCGAGCGGAACCGAGATTCATCAACTAATACCTCATATGCCATTTTGTCTATTTTGACCAATCCATCCATATATAATGAAAAATAGACATAAGTAGAGGAATATATCACATATCACATAATTATAAGATATAATATGAATTTGTTTAAGATATTACCAATTGTCGCTCATAGAGAACACTAGGCGTATAAGTTTTTGGAGCCTAAACACATTGAAAAATCCAACATCGAGTGGTCCCCCAGTACTGATGCTAATACATCTCCAAAAATGTGTGAGGTGGCGTTGGTTTTGAACCCGGTTCGCTCGATCTTCCCATATGAGTATATGTGTTTGTTTCCACGCTCCAATTGCGCAGCCGATATTTACTGTGGTCTCGGAACTGAATCAGAGATATGTTGATTCAACCTAAATTGTCAAAGTACCCGATCTGAAACATGCATCTCAACAATCTCCATACAAAAATCAGCGTACAAGCACATCATATATGAGCTCCTGTTGTACATACTGGAGGTAAACTTTATAGAACTGTCTCTGTATATGGATCCCATGTCACCGTATGCTCTTGCATCACATCCAACTAGCTCCTGTAAAATTGGAGGTCTCTCTATGGTATTATATCATATGTCCTATCAACATTCTACCTATAGCATACCATTTTGCTAGAATGGAAAAAATATTATAATGAATTTATATTGCATAAGATAATACCAATTACCTGTATCCAATAGTCTGATTATCATCTAGTGACATAATTTGTCTTAGTGTGGGTCGACCTACAGACAATCTCGCATAAGATCATAACTGTTAACAGAATATGAACACAATTATTAGTCAATTTAAAATATCCAATTAAAGTATGTAGATAAATACCAAAATCAAAGTGAGTTAAGTTTTCACCTGGAGGAGTGTCAAACAACCATGAAGTTTGTTGTCTCCATGGTGCTGATTTTATACAACATCGTGTAGAGATATATAAGAACTTCACTACCTCGTGATATAGCTCCGTGTATATTCAAATCCTCTAAAAGAGGTAACCACCTGTGGTGTACCTTATTCGTAATGGTATCTGAAAATAAACGAGTACAGAACATACGCAGTATATTGGCACGTGCATACTGCTCCACCTCCATATCCTCTAAGTAGTTTGGGACCACTGTGAACTCATCACGGAGCCATTGCAGCTTCACTGCTCTAAGACTAATAGCTGACTGTGGAGGTTGTCTGCCTAATAATCTCACACTCGCTGGACCAATCTTTATCCTCTCCCCTTGACAATTGGACCATTTATCGGCAGACCAAGGAGCACCGCCATATCCTGTACAGTAATAGTCATCTCCCTCACTCTAAGATGAAAAGTAGATGTCTCTGGCCTCCACCTCTCAATCAAAGCTGTCGACAGTAAATGATTGGGTTACACCTACCTCAACCGAGAATGAACCAAGAATCCCTCTCGTCGAACGCAATCTATGACACGTGGATCCAACAAAGTCCACCTTTGATATGCACGGGAATGATCTACACAATTAATGACCTGGAGATCCTGCAATTATAAAGAAAATATTGATTAATAAAGCAAGTATAGAACATCATAAACAAGCATAGAACATCATAACACATACAATTATCCGACTTGCATCGATTTTAAAGAATCAATACTCATCCTGCATGTATAGAACATCATAACTGACCCGCCCTGATTCCATGGGAGCTTTGCCTGCACATCAATTCAATTGTTAGTAACAATAGATCAAAAATTAAACAACATCCAAACATGGTTATATAAATCATGTTCTTAATTTATACAAACTAATAGATGCAAATACTTACCCAATGGAAAAGATGGTAACTGGTGGGTTCCGACATCTAGCCTTATTGTGACCTAATTGCTTACAATTACTACATCGATTACATCTATGAACTTCACGATCTTCATCCATAGTGCCTTTTATGCGAAAAGAAGATGGATGACCTGCCAGCATCTTATACTCAGGACGTAAGATAAAAGGCCCATTGTACGGTTCCCAATGTCGCTCATCCAAAATGAGATGAAACAATGAAAAATAAGACTTAGCGTAGTTATTTACAGAATACCATTGCGAACAAATATAGTAAGTATTTATATTGGCACCCCTACGACGCTCATTAGAACATGTTGCAATAACATGTGTGCAAGGAAGATTTTGCAACTGAGGTAATTTACAAGAACAAGTGCAGGTTCGAAAAGTTCCTCAACTTTACCTTATAGACTAGTGGAACTGATGCGCAGCGAGCTTCGTACAATAAATTATGTAAGCGAGGGTCTTTAAATTCTTTTTGAAAATTGGCTCAAATGTGTCAAGGACAATAACTATGATGATATGACGATGGCCAGGCATTTGCAAGTGCCTTTAGTAATCCTTTCAACCGATCGGAGATAAAAGTAATTGTCCAGTTATTATGCACGCTTGGTATAAAATTATAAATATACTGTAAGAACTACCATCAAAAGTTTTCTGATTCACTTTTTACAACAACAAAAATCAATGAATAGAGTCCACTGTCAGCATCTACTTCGGTAGCAATGAGTAAATAACCTCTGTACTTTTCATATAAATGTATACCATCAATACTAAGAAGTTTGCGACGAGAATAAAAACCCTCAATCGATGGTCCAAAAGCCAAAAATACGTGGCCACATCGAACTATATTGAGCACAATCAAACCATATTCCAATGCATAAGTTTTAACTTTCAAACAAGTTATTGTGTCTGGATTGTTTTTTTAACTGCCTCAAGATATTGGGGTAGAGTCTCATATAACAGTTCCCAATCTCCAAATATTTTCGACAATGCCTTGGTTGTAGCATGCTACACCTTGCTGTATTTTATTGTGATGTGAAATTTATCGTTGATTTATGCAATTATGTTACTGTGAGTTAAATCAAGATTACTTCTCACCATAGGCATAATGACATTGCACACAAAGGATGATGTTGCCTGACGATGATGGGATTGAAGTACTGACATGTGACATTTATGCTCTGGCATGAACTTTTTATGTTGAAGTATCCCCTTGATTCTTTGGGGACTTAGGCATGAACTCTTCACGGGCATGTGTTTCCACCACCTGCATCATCGACACCACAAACTGTTGTGTAGCATTTTTTATTCATTTTAACATGCTTGAATGAAACTAATTAAATGATTGACCATTCACTAAATTCTTGTAGCAATTTTACTTTTGATTCAAATATATTACCAACTTTCAAATCATTCATAGAATCAGATGGGGTCACATCGGGTGTATTCTACATCGATATTTTCTTCAATCATATCAACCCAGTCATCACCTTCAAATTCATCAGGATACGGATCTTGGATCTCAACATATTCATTATTTACATATGCATTGTCAACCCAATCTGCGCCATTTTCATCTCTTTCTGTTGCATTATGCATCATGCTATTTTCTTGTAAGGCAGGTTCTGTGTCAGTGTCGTCGTCATCACTTTCGTTGTATACCGATGTTGGAGGCATCATGGATGGTCCAACGTTAGAGGGATCAACATTAGAAACACCAAAATCAAAGGACCAACATTAGAAGGACCAACATTAGAGGGACCAACATCTTCAATGTCATATAAGTACCTTGAGTTTAGTAACCTTTTGGCTACGGAAGTAGAGTTTTATTATTAAAACTGAAGCATGAGAAATTTTTGAGTATGAAAATTGTTGAATTAGTTACGTGATTTACCAATTTGTGCTTGGGTACTCCAAAGTGTCCTGAGGACATGAATTCATCGTGTTTGGATATGTCGAAACATCCACGTGTGGAATGTGTGGTACGAATGACATGAAGCCCATTGACTCATTTTCCAAATCAAGCATACGAGAGAATTCTCCTTGAACTTCAGGGAACTGATGGCTCAGATAAACTTTCTCCACATAAACCTATATGGTGTTCACGGACGGGTACAAATCAAGCAAAATACGTGTATCTTCATTGTCAGTAATGACCATTGCTTGATAATGTCCGTGTACAACTGACCACTTGCAAGTTATTTTAATCTGATAATCATTTTGATTAATTTTTGAAAGTTGATGAATTTTCTCTATCAATTCAAGGCATGTGGCTTTCTTTCTCACTGACATTAGTTTTACTGTTCCATCAAGATAAATTGGCTTATTCTCTTTATCTATTGTTAGTTTACCATTAAACCAACAAAGAATATGCACCTTTGCATAAGACATTGTATGTAGTTTGATATCAAGCAATATAATATTTATTAGTTCAATCCAACAAAATTTCAAATATTTCAAACCAAATCAATAAATCTAACAAAATTTCCTACTCAAGCTTGATGTATAAAACCATGTAGCATCACAAAAATCGATCCAACAAAAATATGATGCACTAATTTACTTGATGGTTTTATACCAATC